>JAHWFO010117376.1:0-32991 GCA_023313115.1 Rhysida immarginata
TTCTTCTCATTATTTAATTACCTAACAAAAACCTCATTTTTTTTTTTTTGCCTTGACCAAGGATTCTATCCAAAACGTCAGCTTTTTTTTTTTTCAGGGTCTTTCTATTCTGTGTCCAAATTGCTTTTTATTCCAGGTTTTTTTGTCTCGTCCTTTTCTTCTTTTACATCCATCATTAACAAAAAATCAATTTTTTAACATTTTTAGGCGCCACCATGAAAATACACGGTTATGGCGGTTAAAATGTTTATACCCGTACATTTTCAGTTTACAATGTACGGTATTATATTCAAGTCATAAGTGCGCATTTTTTCAGCAGGAAATAATTCTCCTGTAAATATAATTTTTATTTTTAGATAAACCATTTCTCTTCTCTTTTTTTAAAACAGTGTGCATATTTATACAGGGTGACCCAGCATAATTGTTTAGGAACATTGTATGGTTCACAAATGGAACAAAAAATGTCCTATAAACATTACATCTAGTTTCGATCGTGTGTAACATATCGACGTTTGTCTATTTTCTTTTATTTAGAGTCTTTTCCTAGAATAAAACTTAGGTTTACCTGTTTATTCTTAAATATATTCTCCTGTTTTGCATGCCAAACAGGAAGAGTAATCGTCGTAACACGTGTGAAAGGTATTTCATTGACTTGGCCGTTGATTTGAGCAATTGCTCATATTCTGCAACACAGCGTCGAAGTTCATTATAACGTTTATTTTCACAAAAGAAGAATATGCGAATATTCATTTTTACTATGGGCTTACTGCTGGTAACGCTGCAGAAGCCAGCAGGTTGTACGTGGATGCATTTCCTCATAGGCGCCATCCACATCGAGAGGTGTTTTTGAGGGTACATCAAGTTCTCAGGGAGACAGGATCGTTCAGACGTCGATGTTTCACACACGATCGAAACCAGATGTAACGTTTATAGGACATTTTTGTTCCATTTGAACCATAGAGTGTTCCTAAACAATTATGCTGGATAAGTTTGGGTTCCCCTGTAGAATTAAAAATTGTATTTTCCAAAAAAATAAATAAATAAATAATAATATATTTGTGTAGCTTTAGTCTTAATTTAAAATCGAATTTAATTTCTATGCATTTGAACATAACGAATTCATTTTTGATAATAACAATAAAATGTTCTTGTTGAGTAATGAAGTAGTAAATCTGTGACAAAAAGAATGGTTTGAATTACACAGGCCAACAAAATAAAAAAAAAATTTTTAAAGTCATTTGTAACAATAAGACCTGATTCTCGTACGCTTTCTTTTGTGCTGAATCCAAAGCTCGGATTTTTTTTTCTCTCACCCACAGATTTGTTTATCAATGAAACACTTTTAAATTATTCAGAGTTTGGGGCCTGATAAATTTCCTTGTGGCCCAAAAATATGGATACTTTAACATTACAGCCGCTTCTCTTCACGTCAATTACTTTTTATATGTGCGTCCCTATGTGCGTAACTTGGAAACGTGACGTGAAGGAAAAAATCTAAAAGCAGATGTTTCAGCGCACAAAAAAAAAAAACCCCACAAGAATAAGGCAAATTCATTCAAGATGATTTTTATCGTTGGCCTGAGTTACTGCAATGAAATAAATGTGACGAATTGGATCCATTCAGGTGACTGAATGGCAAAGTGATTTATGACAAAATTAGAGAATCGAGTTTGGAATTTGACCACGCAAATCAAAAATTGTAAGTTTCCCGCTTCTCTGCCTGCATGCGACCGAAGATTATAACGAACGAACGAATCGTATTGTTTATAATTTCGCTGCTTTGTTTCGTCTATGTTCAGACTATCCCATTCTTTCCGAGGGGAGGAAGATTGTTACGCTCCTTAGCTCGCATTCAACCGAAGATATCCTTAAAACCCTTAAGGAGAAATCCTTATCGGCGAACGACTTATCGACCAAAAACTGTCGAAATTTCTCGGCAATTTCCGTGGTAGAAGTTCGCGTTTTGTTTTGTTTCTACAGTTAAAATAACATCACGTCACATCATTCACTTTTTCCCAGAATGATGGGAAAACTGAGGAGGAAATTTTTAGCGTTTTATAAAACAAACAAACTCGAAACAAAAACGTTATCAGATCATTTCGTCACATCATTCACTTTGTCCTAGAATCATTTTGTCTCGCAGTCAACTCGACATGTTCCGTATGCCACATTGAAGTCGTCCAGTGAGCTTGCAATGAGGATTGTGAGTGATCAACTCATCGGATTTTTGTGAACTTTTTTTTGTTTTGTTTGGAATTTGCTGTTGAACAAATGTGCAATTAGAATTTTTTGTGTATCTCTTACGGTTTTCGAGATAGAGTTTAGATGTGCCTTAATTTGCATATTTGAGATGATGAAAGGTGCTCCATCACATAGAGCACCTTGCAGTTCCTAATCGTTCCTTGTATTGGAATTTGCGTAACTACATTGGTATCCAAGATAGGAAGGGGGTAACAGACCCGGTATAATTTTAAAAAGAATGATTACCCTTCCTTGTAAACATCTATGACAAATGTTGAAGGACATTTATCACAAAGGAATCTAACATGGATGACGATGCGGAAACTTTTGAGGGGACTATCCAACGAATTATTGAAGAATGTATTCTGTAAATTAGTTGTAATATTAATAACCGTTTTCCAAGCTGGTTCGGATCCTCCACAAAGAAAATTCTTAATAAAAAGAAAAGAATTCACAAAAAATGCAAACAAACAGGCGGTATTAAGTTTAAAAACAGTAGGCGAAAACTCTTATTAAATTATGTAGAAAATTACAAAAAAAAAAAGTAAATATGCAAAAAGAGACCCGAATTCTCTTTGGGGTCATGAGGGATCTAGTCTGATGATAAGGTACTCTGAGAGAGAACTGCTCAAGAAGAAAAGGACAATCAATTTTATTGTTCAATAAGTCGTGGAGAAACATCATGTCAATCCGGGCTCTACGTAAAGAAAGTGCATCAAGAGTTAATGTGCACAAATTAGTAGGGTTGATATTTGTATTGAGGTTGTAGCCAATTTTACGTGAAACATACCTTAGGAATTTATTTTGGACACTCTCCAACATATTAATATATTTTTTGTAATACGGGGATCATATGGGTGCGGCGTATTCCATTATTGGAAGGACCAATGTAAAATACAATACCTTGATTGACAACACATTTTTAAAAGGATGAGAGTGTCTGATAATGGAACCCAATGCCCTATAGGACTTTTTAGAAATATTATCTATTTGGCAGTTGAAAGATAGGGCAGAATCAAAAATTACTCCAAGGTCGGTAATTTTGCTAACTCTAGTGAGAATGGTTTTGTTCATGGAGTAGTCAAAGTGAACAGTAGGATGATTTCTGTTAAAGGTGATCACTTTGCATTTTTCAATATTCAGTTGCATCATGTTTAGAGTGCACCAGTTGATAAGACCGTTAAGGCAGCATTGAAGACGTTGACCGTCTGTAATAGAGTTGACGGATGAATAAATTTTTAAATCGTCAGCAAATAACAAATATTGACAATCCTCAAGGGCGATACCAATATCGTTTATAAATAGTAAGAAAAGTAGAGGGCCAAGATGGGATCCTTGAGGCACTCCACTGTTGACTGTAAAAAAGGCTGAAACCGTATCACCAAGTTTAACGGATAATTGTCTACAAGTGATAAAGTTGGAGATCCATGCTAATAAGAGATCACGGACACCAAAGGCTGCTAGTTTATTACAAAGAATAGAATGGTTAACTCTATCAAATGCTTTCGACATGTCAGTGTATATGGCATCAACCTGACCGTGTAGATTGAAGTTATCGGTAATGAACTTTTCATAAATCATTAAATTTGTGACAGCAGACCTTCCTTTAATGAAGCCATGCTGATGAGGTGTAATAATGGAATGGAAGACGGGTTGAATTTTATCGAGAACTATTGATTCAAAAAGCTTGGGGATGGCTGACTGAATTGTAATAGGGCGGTAGTTTTCTATATTTTGCTTGGCACCAGATTTATGAATAGGAATAATAAATCCTTTTTTCCAAACTTCAGGAAAAAGACCTGTTGACAACGATATATTAAAGATAATCAAGAGGGGGAAAGCTTATATATGTAGCACATGATCGCAGAAATGTAGGGTGGATATCATCTGGACCAGGTTTCTTGGTCATGTTAATATGATTGAGTTTATTTTCTATATCCTTGAGGGAAATGGTGAGCCTAGAAAGATCAGTGTGTAAGCAATAGTCACTAGTGATATCATAGTTATTGGCAGCACTGTTATTGTAGGTAGAGGAAAAGTAACTAGCAAACATATTAGCAATATCTTGAGGGCAATTTAAAACAATATCTTTATAACACATGGATATTGGCACTGTATTAGAAGCCTTTGTATTATTTAAAAAAACGCCAAAATGATTTAACACTGCTTTTAATTTTGATTCTATGTGGTTAACATAGTTTTGATAACACGATCTAGAGAGAGACTTGCTCTGAGATCTAAGTTGGGAAAATAACACAAAATCTTCATGACGATGTGTAGATTTGTAGTGGAAGTGGGCAGAATTCTTCCTGCCGATTAAGGATATAAGATCTGGAATGAACCATGGAGGAAATTTAAAAGATTTGACTCTTCGCTTAGGTACAAAAGTCTCAATTAAAAAATATAGAACAGAGTAGAGAAATTCAACAGCAGAATTTATGTCCATAGAATTGAGCATACACCGGTTGATTTGAAGAAGATGATGGTGGATAGAGGCATAGTCAGCTTCACTATATTTATAATAGGTTTCACCTGGCATGGTTTCCGGATCACTATAGAAGAGGATGGAACCATGAAGCGGTGGATGATGAAAATCAGGTGGGATGAGAGGATCATGAGAGATGGCTACTGAAGACTTGGTAGAAGACAGAACTAAATCAAGTATGACAGCATTGTCATTTAGAACTGTATTACACTGGTTTACTCAGAGACTTTCAATAGAGAGACATGCGATTTCATTATTTTCCCATAGAAAAAATGTAATATGCTGTTAATAGGCGCCCTCTGAACATTTGCAATGAAACACTCAGGCCATCCATGAATGACGCAAGTAGTAACGTTGAGGCAAGGCATTATTGATGTCACAATAAAACCTGGGCGTGTCCAGTTAAATTTCCGATTTCAATTGTTAGACATTGTTGCAATGTCTAACAATTGAAATCGGAAATTTAACCGAACACGCCGAGTAAAACTTTCTGGACATTTTTCAGTTTCACATTTTTTTACTTATGTTTTTAATTTTAAAATTATTTTCTGGACATCTTATATTTAAACAGAAACGGCAAAAAACATTTTAAATTTCAAGCAATTTTATTTTGTGTTGAAAATAATTTTCACAAAAGTACAAACTCATTTATTCCTGTTAAAACTTAAATTGCTAAATAGATTTAATAAATATTGCTTTATGTGCATTTATCATGCAAAAATATCCACATAATTCCTAATGTGTATTTTATAATTCTCATTATCAGAATCTAAAGATGATAAAATTGAACTATGCGAAAAATGAAATATACAAATGCTAATGAATCTCACATGTACAAATTTCTAAAAGACAAACATTCGATCAGGAAGAAGTACGAACAGTGAAAATGTAATCAATACAGAAATCTCGAATATCAACTATAGAGAATTATAACACTGTTATATAAACTTTGCCTACATTTCAGTTAATTGTTTTCTGGCTCTTTGCAAACTTACTCTGTATTTATTTAGCTTCATTCGTAGTCGCTTTTTTTGGCGTGGCAACTAGTTCTCTTGCTGTTTGTTTTTTTCTGCTTTTTTGGTGGTGGTGTGTTGAGAAATGGTAATTTTCTTTTGACACTTGCAGTCTTTTCTTCCTGAAGTGACTCTTTGGGATCATCTTGGGATGATTCATAGTGCACTTCTAATGTACAAAGAGCGGAAGGGGCATTGATGATCTGTTCTTGGTATTGTAAAGTGGATGGTGAAGGTTCATGGTGCTGTGAAGTGGATGGTGCACCATGAGTTGATGTTTCCCATGTCCTTGTAAAAATAGTGGGAACTGCTGATTTAATAGACGACTTCTCTTGCTAGCGTTATAAAATTGTTCATTTGTGAAATATGCTGCACATAGTACGTAATTTTTACTGAATTTTTCAAAAGTTTCAGTAAGCAGGTCGCTTTTTCCATAGGCTGTTAACCATATTTTGCACCTAACAATGTCAAAAATATAAAAACTTTGAGTTAACGACAGCAATAAACTAAGAAAGTATAATTATGCATATGTAATGGATATCATAAAATGAAAAAACACGAATTGATTTATTTTTGAAAAATTTCGTTAATCAATTTCAAAATATTTTTATTTGGATTTTTACTATCTTTATTAAAATTAAAAAAATAAGAATCATAAACATAATGTAATGAATTTCATAATTTATAATCGGTAAAATTGCTTATTTAGAATTTAATTTGATTTTTTAAAATTTTTGGCGCGTTTTTTAAAATAATCGATATAGCTACTATAGTAAAAAATTATAATGACAATATATTTTTGGCTTTTAACAATATATCGGATTTTAACAATCAGTGTTTTTTCGTTTGTTGGAAAAAATGAAGTTTGGATTGTTGTTAGGCACTATGGAAGTTAACAATTTATAAATAAGATATTTACTGTAAATAAACGTACCTCTCAGGCTCCGTTTGAACTCTAAAGAACGAAAGGTGCTTTACACTACGACGTTGGGCACAAAATTTTGCAGCACACCGCTCACCAGACATGCCTTTTACCAGAAGGGTAAAACAATCTGACAAGTTCTATGATTGGTTTCGCTCTTCGATTTGATCGTTGCTAAACTTTGAACATCTAGCGAAACTTACAATCGAAACTATGACGTCGTCGTCGTCGTTGCAGCGCCATCTGAACATATCCAATGAAACACCTAAGAGTCCGTATTACATGAAAATTAAGTAAATGTCATGTCTCCTTATTGAAAGTCTCTGGGTTTACTTTGGTTACTTAATTTTAATTGACGTCATAATTTGCGTAAATACCGACTGTTTGATGAATTTAAAAATAATTGAAATGTTCTTCATTGTATTATTCTATTGACGTCCTTTTCTTGGATCTCCCATTTGGTGACCCAGCCTCCATTTTGGCAAAGAAAGTTTTAATTTAATTTAATTTAATATTATTGCAACAAAGCCGCAATCTCTTCTTTTATTTAAATGATCTATAAAAATTAAGGATAATAGCTTGAAATAACAATATTAAATGGTTAAAAATTTTATTTTACATGAAAATTTATAGGCCAAATAAAGTATTCCGGGAACATTCACAGGGAACCTTCACCTGCACAAAATTTAGTGAATAGGAATATGCATAGATAAAACGTACAGAGGGAATTTTATTCGCGAAAGATCAAGATATTTTCGCGAATCATAAAAAAATTTCACATGGGGGTGGAGGAATAAAGATCTTAACTCCAAAATAGCTCATCAGCGGGAAAAAATTTATTAACTAAAATTATTCGTCTTAATGAAAGGAGTCTCTGCCTATAGTGACTCTATTAGCTTTTATTCGCTGAAATAATTGCTACAACATTTCTTTATTTTTTAAACAAAATTATATCATAAAAGACTTAACCCATTTTCATAAAAACCATGTCAAGGAACAGTTTAAGGTTCCCTCTAACAGTGTATTAGTTTCCTCCGGTTCTACATTTTGCCGTTTCAGAGTAGTTAGCTGCACAAAATTATTTACATAGGTACACATGTAAAGAAGGATTTTTTTAAAATTTCAATGTATTTTCTCGAATCATGAGTTTTTAAGTCAATTTCAGAGGGAAAAACCACCATCAATTGGAATTCAAGTTTGATGTATTCTGGCGTTGTCTTCCTGGAACACTCCAGTTCGATCAGAAAAAAGAAACTCGTCCAAGAATGGAATGACCTGGTCATCCAGCAGATTCAGACACTCGGCTGCATAACATTGCAAATACAAACCAGACCAACAGAAACAAACCCAGATCATCGCAGAGTCTCCACAGGCTTGGATACCCTGATGCGCTCATCATCTATGAGGGTTGGTCGAAAAGTAATGCCTCCATAGCTGTAATTTTTTTATTTTCTAACCGATTTTCAAAATTCTTTTTGTATCTGATACTTATATTTTTCCTCTGTGTAATGCACTATTCACTTTTCGACATAGTCCCCATTCCTTTCCACGCATTGCGCCAACGCGTAACTAGTCGGGTGAACCCGTCGGAGAGAAATTCCCGGGTTTTTGTCGACACCAGGATTGAATGTCCGCTTTGGACCCTCTTCTATAGCTCGATAACGCTCGCCCGCATACGATCCCCACACACCCAGAAGCGTTGCAGCGTTTACAGTTCAAAGATGAAAGACTTTTCACCTTGCGACTTTCACCACTTCCCAAAGAAGAAAGAGCACCTTAAGGGACATGAGTTGCGTTCTCATGACGAGGTGAAAGATGCCATTCAATCCTCGTGTCGACAACAACCCCGGAATTCCTCTCCGAAGGGTTCATCCCATTATTCATGCGTTGGCGCAATGCGTGGAAACGGATCAGGACTCTGTCTAATGGAAAAAAAGTGCATTATATTGAGGACAAATGTGAGTATCAGATATAAAAAGAAAATCGGTTACCAAATAAAAAAGTTACAGCTTTTCGACCAACCCTTTTAGGATAGGGTAAATCTGGATTCATCAAACCTGATGACTTTTTTCATCTGCTCCATTCTCCAATTTTTGTCCTCCCCGACGAACAGTATTCATCTTTTCCTATTGTTTTTACTAAAAATCGGATATCTTGTGGCAGAGCAGTTACTTAGTTCCAGTCCTTAAAGTTTCGTCGCATTGTGCGGATGGATAAGCTTTTGATTTTCTTGTTAAACTTTCCAGTCAGGTCTAATGTACAATTTCTTCGGTTTTCCTTCATCATGCGTCTTAATGATCTCCAGTCACGATTAGTCAGAATTTTTTTCCGATCACAGTTACTACTCGGGGTTGATGATTCAGATCTTTCCTTCCAAGGCTTTACTAATTGTTGAACACTTTTTACTCAATCCCAGTAATTGCCGCAACCTCTTTGCTTGTTTTCTCTGCTTGGAATAAGCCGATAATTTGCTCCTTCTGAAACTCGGTGACATCTTTTCCGCGACCATGTGCTGTGTCCACATACATCTTTCTTCAAAACAAATAAAGCGATAAACTAATGCAGGACAATATAAAGGAAGTATTTCGCACACAGTAGTATGCCTGTGACTGACTCCTTGGTATTTGCATATTGAATATTCGACGGCGACTTTATTTTGGCTAGGCAGTGTATCATCACCATCATTTACAACCATTATTTATCCACTGCAGGATGAGGTCTTCTCCAAATTTATGAAGCACTGAAAAAGCATATTAATTTGAAGTGAATTGGCCAATAACCCTATACTCTGGCAAATAAAAATTGCAAGCTCATCATAAGAGTGAGAAAACATCCGCGCCAGAAAAGACCCTAACCTAACCTGATCATCACTAAAGCCAAGAGACCTGAGCCTTAACGCTCATGGCCATCAAGGTTGACATCAGTTTAAAATGCATTTTCATTGTTTTGTGCATTGTTTAATTTAATAATGTCCTATAAGGAACAAGCGCATGAAATAAAATGTTAAATTAGCAATACTGGTTTGTAATCTGTTTGTAATCAACGATGGTTTAACCCATAATCCTTTGCGAAGTCACGCTACAATACTGTTACTAGAAGCGAATATATATATATAAAATTTCTCTGTATGTCTGTCTGTCTGTTCGCTATTCATTCCAAAATGGCTGGTCTAATCTTGATGAAATTTTGCAGGGTAATTTAGGTTGACTCTGGGAAGGTTTCAGGCAGGTCACAATGATCCAAGGTCAAGGTGATGGTGAAGTTATAACGCTTTTTTACCCCCCCCCCCCCACCCCCACACATTCTGTCTCTGTTTTTTAAGGGAATTCTTATTTCTCTGACCACGTAAAGGGGGAATACAAGAAGAAGATTGATTGAAGATACATAGATAGAAGGAGAAAGAAGATAGAAAAAGATAGATGAACTGGAGGTTTTTGTTGCAGAAAATGAACGAAATTTATTCGATGATCAAAGAACTGCTTACAACAGGATAATTGATGCTGTCAGAAGACAGACTGGAAAACTTTTTTCTCTGGATGTGTCTGGAGGCACAGGAAAAACCTTCCTGATCAACTTTTTCTCGCAAAGCCCAGGCAGCACTGCATATCTTGCTGTAGCATCTTCTGGCATTGCAGCAGCATTTCATACTGGAGGCAGGACTGCACATTCAGCTTTTAAGATTCCTTTGAACTTGGCCAAAACAAATTCTTCAATATGTAACATTTCAAGGAATTCAGGCAAAGCCATTTTTTTCCAAAAAACACGGCTCATTGTTTGGGATGAGTTCACCATGTCATATCGCAAGGCGCTGGAAGTTGTTGACAAGACTTTGAATGACATCAGAGGCAGTAACAGTCTCATGGGAGGAGTGACTGTGGTACTTGCAGGAGACTTTCAACAGACGGGAATCGTCATCCCAAAAGGCACAAAGGCTGATGAGTTGAATGCTTCTTTGAAGAGCTCCATTCTCTGGAACTGAAGACCACCAGGAGAGCCCGTCTGTTTGAGGATTTAACAGCTGTGCACTTTTCACAGCAACTGCTTGCCACTGGCAGCAGAGGATTGCCTTATTTTTTTTTACCAACAGCTCAACATGCATCAACTGCCATGTGAACAGATGTTTGGCACAATAGATGAGCTCAAGGCAAAAGTCTTTTCTAGCATGAACTACAACTACTAAGACTCCACTTGTTTGTGTGAGCGTGCGACTTTGGCTCCACAATGATGAAGTCGAAAAAATCAGACTGGATCTGCTAGAAAAAATCAATCTAGATCTGCTAAAAATATTACCTGAAACAGCAAGTTCTTTCCGATCTATTGGCACTGTTGTCAATCAGGATGAAGCTGTTGAGTTTTCATCTGAGTTTCTAAATTTTGTCCAGCCACCTGGAATGCCACTGCACAACCTAATCCTCCAAGTAGGAGCTAAGTCATGCTGCTGAGAAACTTGGACCTTCCACGATTGTGCAATGAAACAAGGTTAGTCATGAAAAGCATGAAGCCTCATGTTATCGAGGTCATGACTATGGTCATCACAGGGAAATACAAAAGTGAAATTGTGTTCATTCCAAGAATCCCGCTGATTCCATCAGACACAGTTTTGCCATTTCAGTTCAAGAGACTGCAATTTCCTCTTAAGCTCAGTTTCGCTATGTCAACCAACACGTCTCAGGACAATCTCTTAAGGTTGTTGGTTGCTCACGTGTTGACATTCCCACATAATCCTTAGATCTACTTTAACCAAAAAGGTTTCACCAAAAACATTATTTATGCATTAACAAATTCTTTGTTTTGTATGGGTTTGTGTTTAACTTAAGTTTTTTGTTTTGTTCAACAGAATAAATACTTTTAATTAAAAACTGTTCTTGACAAGTTTTTTTCAGTTATATTAGTTTTCACTGTTTAGTTTTTACTTCACAGCTTTTCTTTTTTTTTTTTTTATTAAAACAAGCAACGCCGGGTATTAAGGGTAGTTCTATATATAAAAATTATCTGAGTAGGACTTTTGAAGTTCGAAATTAAAATTTTTTTTGAAAAATCGGGACTTCAGATCGAACCCCGATAAGGCGAAGCATACTATGGTAAGATAACGTGAGAAACTTGGATGCTATACGACGATAACGCAAATAAAATCACTGGAAAGAGCGATTTTACTGGAAAGAGCGATTCAGTTTCTGTTATTGTCATAACAAGTGTACTTTCAATGTCGCCCACACAGTAAGATTTAGTTATAACAAAAATAAGGAGCCCAACGCTATCCGGGATTCAGTAGATTGTACTTTTGGGGTTCCACCTAATTAAATCATTAAATATAATTGGAAAGTAAGTAATAATTAAAACTGGATTTAATTCTCCAAACATAAGCTAAAGATATTAATGAAAAAAAAGGAAAAAATCCGCGACCTGGATTCGAACAAGGGACTACGAGTATCACGGCTACATTTTAATAATTCATAGCTGACTGAATACGTGAAGTCACAAAGTGAACGTGACGAACAGAATGTGTCGAATCGATAGAGTGGCGAAACGATTTTGGGACGAAATGAATGTGACGATTTCAATGTAATTTGCTGAATCTGTCAGGCTACTGAGTCAAATCGATTCTGGGGCGTACGGATATAATGACTTGACTAAACGAACGGAAGGAGTCAAATTGGCTTGAGTGTCAAAATGATACTGAGCGAAATGAATGTGACGATTTGAAGCATTGAAAAACGTTTCAGACCAGATGATGTGTGACGAACTGATTTTTAAATTATTTATTTATTTATTTATTTATTTATACGCATTCCAGATGGAATAAAGTATAATTAGGAAAAATAATAAAAAATATAGAAAATTGTTGGGAATACATCAGTTTGTTATAAAATGTTTGTTAAAGTTCAGGATAGTATTATTATTATTATTATTCAGAGTAGATAAGTCATGGTCCATTTGTCCGTTGATATAATATTCCGTGATCATCGAAAATAGGATAGTTCGGTTGGTAGTGGTAAATCTACTCCAGAATTCGCTATTCATTAAGAGCTTTAGCAAAAAAGCTACTTATAAAAATGCACGCTTAGACTACGTTTATCCGGTCGTCCGACCATCCGCCGTTTGCACGATTACTTGAAACGCATTAACTGTTTCAAATTATGTTTTTAGAAATATGACCATCAGAGTCTTAACTCTGCTGTATCAACTTTTCAGGCTTTTTCGAATTCACGCGCTATAACAGTGACTGTAAAGAATACCAAAATAATGGCATGTCATAGAACAATTGATTCGTCAAGAATGAATAAACTGCTACTTTCATGATCATCTTTTAAACATTGTGACATGGTCACGCGCACGTGAAATCGTTTTGTCGAGGCTCAGTTACTCAATCATTCAATATTTGAGCAATAAAATAGACGTAAATTTGGAAAGAATAAATGAATTTCCGCTTGATTACTAATAACTTAGCTAGACCTTAACTTATCGAATTTAATATTACTTCTATGTCTCAGCTAAAGCTCCTTGGAATATTTACAAGATTTTATTCTCATTTCATTTTGGAATTTTTTTACTATTTATTAGAAGAAACGGCAGAATAATGCTATTATATTTTAATTGTTATTATTTTCTTTCAGAAAAGTATACACATTTCAATTATTCAATTATATATAATTATTATAGATATAAAAAGCAAGAAAATAAAAAACATTTTTTATTTTATCTTTGCAACAATGTCTAACAATGAAATTGGGAATTTAATTAGACACGCCCAGTTTTTCTTTCGTTGCACAGCGTATAATATACTTTCACCGACTAAATTCAGAAAGAAGAAGCATCATTTCCAATGAAATTAGGAAATATCGTCAATGTCTTCCTGGGTTGTCAAATTTTTTATCATAATTATTAATACAAATCTGCATTAAAACTTATTTAACTATTATCAGCATAGAGAATATAATAAACTTTAATTATTAGTAAAGATGTAATAATTTTCGTGAACTCTGTTGATTTTCAAACCCTATTCAAATCTGAACGCACGAATCTTATTTTTAACAGCATCGCGAAAGGTTTCGGTTTCGACGAAATGCTGACAAACGCCATTAGATGGCAGCATGTTAAAATCCCCCTAGTTTGTGCGTGATGATGGGACCAGCTTTAACATAGAAGAGACTAACTCTCCCTTATGAGCTCTTGATAGAATATAAATTCTTTATGCTGCTGAGATCAGCGATCTCAATACAAAACTGCTTTGTATTGAGAACGATGGATGAGATCCGTCCCCGAATTTATCGATATTATAGCCTGGCTGCCAGGCAATTTTGGTTACGGATTCCTCCCATAGCGTGAGCGATCTATAATTCATATCCATGAGGCCTGCTCACTCAGACAAAATGGCGGCAATAGAAGGCTGGCACAAGGATAATAAAATAACAAGGATTGCTTATGCGATGCTACCATCTAGCGAGGAAATTTGCAAACAAATTAATTGTGACGTCATACCTAGACCCGACGAGCGGGTATAGTGGCTAAAATGAATACGGGCAGCCATTATAATGCGGGCAGCGCAGGAGAAATGCTTGGAATACGCTGTTCTGCTACCGCTAATAATATAATTTAATTTAATAACTACTTAGAAAAACCAAACTCGCAACGCATAAAATATTTGACATTTCCAAAACATAAATGTTGAAAATTTTGCGTGAACAAATTTAAACGCATTAAAAAAATTCAATCTTAAATCATGGCATGATTACACAGCGAGATTGTCAATACGACTTGTTCAATACCAGCGGGAGACTACCACCTCGAAAAATTTTAAAGAAGAGTGCTTTAAAATTAAATAAGACCGGTACTTAAATTTTTAATATCAGACACTAGCATCGACGCAGCCAAACGCGCAAAGTACTCCCCTCCCCCCCCACCATAAGTCAAGTAAACGTATTTTTGAGTGAGCACCCAACCCCTCTCGATGTTAGGAAAATGAGAACATTCGTCTGAATATAATGCGAAAACTTAAAAAAATCTGTGCACTTATTTTTATAAGTAGGCTTCGGAATTGCATATGATGCATATTTTCTCCCGAAGTAGTAATTTTT
The DNA here is from genome assembly GCA_023313115.1 of Rhysida immarginata. Lineage (NCBI taxonomy): Eukaryota > Metazoa > Arthropoda > Chilopoda > Scolopendromorpha > Scolopendridae > Rhysida > Rhysida immarginata. Next base: position 14,737 of record JAHWFO010117376.1, read on the forward strand.
TTTTTATTATTATTAAATAATTGGATCCAATACGTTTTTAAGTACTTTTAGCCCCTTCTAGCTTAAGTTTTATTGTATATAAAAATGCATATTTCTGACTCTAGAGCACATTTTTGAAGGGATGCTGCTTACAACTATAGTTCATTTTTGAAGTGAAAAATTTTATAGGCGCACCACATACAAAATTTTGCTGGAGAGTGAAAGTGTCTGATCCGTCACGCTCGGAAGTGAAACATTTTCCGGTAAAACTCGGGAAAACTCAGATTTCTTTATTTTAGTCGTAGGAAGTTTATTAATTATTAAGAAAACTTGAAAACGAATTAACTTTACCACACACTGTTTTCATCAATGCATTAATATGGGACAGAGCACGAACAAGATCGAACATGAGTAGGTACGCACTCTAATGGCACGTGCTCTAATGGTACAATTATGATACACCCTTAAAAATTTCCTATGACCAGATATGGCAGATAGTATATCAAACAATTCGTCACGGCGTGTCATGAATGAATATATAAGAGTAACTAGTAATAGCAGACATTGGTGTAGTGACACGTGCACGCGTAAAGATCTCATAAATAAATATAACGCGTAAATAATGATACTGGGAATTGTTTAATAGCACGTGCCCTAATGGCACCCTATTGTACTGTTGTAACTTTCAATGGTAAGATATGTAATATATCAAACAGCTCATAACAACGTGTTATTGAATATAACGCGTAAATAATGATAGTGGGGATTAGTTTAATACTACGTACCTTAATGATACCATATGGCACCCTATGCTACTCTTGTAACTTTTAATGCGTAGATATGGCATGTAATATATCAAACGGCTCGTAACAACGTGTCATGGCTGAATATAACGAGTAAATAATGATAGTGGGTATTGGTTTAATAGCACGTGCCCTAATGATAGAAAATGGCACCCTATGGTACTGTACTTACTTACTTACTTACTTTTCCAACCCGCTTATCCGTTAGGGTCGCGGGGGAAGCAGCCCTATGGAGGATCTCCAGCGATCGCGATCTTCCGCCATCAGGCGCATGTCCTCCCTGGTAATATACAAGTGGCTCGAATCCAGATTCGTCATGTAGTCTAGCCACCTGGTTCTAGGCCGACCCCTTGGTCTCCTACCTACTGGCTTGGAAAATAACAACTGCCTAGGAAGACTAGTTTGTGGCATCCTTATCACGTGGCCATGCCAGCGCAACTGAGATCTCTCAATGCGGAGAAGTAGCGGCTCAACACCTAAAGATTCCCTTATTGTGCTGCTGTGCACTCTATCTGGTAGGGTGACACCTGCCACGCCTCTCAGAAATCTCATTTCGGTCGCTTGTACCCGCCATCGCACTCTTTCGGTCATTACTCGAGCCTCATGACCATAGGTGAGAATGGGGACAAAGATACATGGGGACATAGATTTGAAGACGGAGAGCTTGGCTTTGTTACCCAGCTCGCGTTTCGTTACCACGGATTGCCATAGTTCACGTCTGACACAGCTTGCTGCACCGATACGAGAGCATCCAATTCTTTCTCCTGCCGTCCATCACTCGTGAATGCAATCCCGAGATACTTGAATTTCTCCACCTGTCTCAATGAGGCTGCACTAACATGGAGAGCGCAATGAGCAGGCTGTCTTGAAAGGACCAGAACCTCGGTTATTGTTGTTACTTTTAATGCGTAGATATGGCATGTAATATATCAAACAACTCGTAACAATGTGTCATGACTGAATATAACGAGTAAATAATGATAGTGGGAATTAGTTCAGTAGCACGTGCCCTAATTTTATCATATGGCACCATATGTTACTGTTGTTACTTTTAATGCGTAGATATGGCATGTAATATATCAACAACTCGTAACAACGTGTCATGAGTGAATATAACGAGTAAATAATGATAGTGGGAATTAGTTTAGTAGCACGTGCCCTAATATTACCATATGGTATTATATGTTACTGTTATAAGTTTCAATGCTAAGATATGGCATGTAATGTATCAAACAACTCGTAACAACATGTCATGAGTGAATATAACGAGTAATTAATAATACTCGATATTTGTTTAATATTACGTGTTGGAATCGTATCATTAATTGTTTCATTACAGTATCATTGGGCTTTTCAATTCAAATATATTGTATGTAATCTAGAAGTGATCTAGTGGATGCTTCTGCACCTTAAAATAAACACAAGTTTCCTCTTTCGTTCTGTCGAAATTGCTTTCCTTAAAGTAGTACACAGCTCATGAAATTTGGTTAAACTCTGCCCATAACGTAAATAAAAGCACATGAAAAAAAACTAAACACTACCACGTGTTCCATTAATAGGTTTTTGAGAAATACCTGTCCACTAAACTCGACCATTCTCACAGCCTACTGAAAGATTCGTATTTACTAGACCTCTCAGAATTGAACTTGTCAACATATTAGGGAAGACGTGCAAGTGGATAAATGATCGAGCGATACAGTAATAAAGTCTCCTTAAACCAGTTTTAATTTCTTGTTGGCTGGATTGCTTTTTGCCGTACGACGCACATTCATACTAGCGAGTGTTCAACGAACTGCATGATTTAATAACGTCATTCATGCTCTTATGTTTACGTTATGGGCGGAGTTTAACCAAACTTCACGAGCTGTTTACTCATTTAAGAAATGCAATTTCGACAAAACGTATGAGAAAACTTGTGTTTATTTTAAGGAGCAGAAATCGCTAGATATCTCACGACATCATTTTCAAAAGCACCCTGCATAAGTAAAGATCTAATGAGAAAACGAATGAAAATAAATGGTTTTATACTATATAATATTAATTTATGGCTTGTTCCTGATTCGTCAAAGTAATAACACCCATAATAATATATATCATTCACCTATACATTACTTAGAATCGATTACAGTCGCCATAAAAGTTTTCATTTGGGTCATGTTGTCTTAAGCACACTCATTTTTTTATCCAAGTATTTGCTGCTGAACGCTGAACTGGTAAGTTTTTACTGCATATTTTGGCGGGGTTTTTTTTTTTAACGCATATACCATATTTGGCGCATACTTTTGCACTTTTTAGTGCATTTAAATCCGAACCCTAATTACAAATAAAATGCAATAACCTGCTACTAGTTTATCTGCGGTTCAGTTGATTTTTCCGAATAGACTGGCCATTTGTTTTCCAGTAACGTGTTAAATTTAAAAGAATCACTGGAGAAAATGTATCATCATAACATTATATTTCATAAATTTATGTTTTTGGATCAACACTTTATTAAGAGTCGTGTCAGTAATTTTTCATTTTTTAAGAATATTTATGTAGGCCCCTCTCCTTTTTTTCTTTCCAGTATTGACATGTTCAAGTACTCAATTCAATTAAAACCATCATTTGAGTGAATTACTAGTTCGGGAAAAAATATGCATTATATGCAAATCCGAAGTCTACTTATAAAAATAAAGTGCACAGATCCTTTAAGTTTTTGCATTACAATAAAAACGACATTTTCAGTTTATGAATTAAGCTAATTTTGAATTAATAAAAAGGGTATGAAAAAAATATAAATAACTTATTAATACGGTATATCAGATCAAACATACACATAATTATATGTGATATTTTGCAATAATATATAATAAATTTTATCAAAAATTTCAAATAAAAAAAAGGAATAAGTTAATTGTTGCTGTGTTAATATGCTTTTCCTTTGCAGCAAGGTCTAGGAGTGACGTCATATGCACCAGCCAATCACGTCAATTTACCCGCATAAGCAATCCTTGTTATTTTATTATCCTTGGGCTGGCAGATGATATAGCTGAGCTGAATTTTATTTAAATGCTGAGCAAACAGAATGTAAATATGCACAATATGATTTTTTATTCACAATATTCATCACATTAAAATATTATAATAATGTATTTTAGATTTATTAAGCTTAACTGACTTTTTGAAGGAGAATTATTTTGTATTACTAGGATTTAAATAATTAGACGATTGGAATATTTTAATGCGATGAATATTGTGAATAAAAAATCATATTGTGCATTTTTACATTCTGTTTGCTCAGCATTTAACAAAAATCCATCTCAGCTATATCATCTGCCAGCCTTCTATTGCCGCCATTTTGTCTGAGTGAGCGAGCAGGCCTTGTCTATAGGAATTAAGATACATGGCAGGGGCGATGTAGTCGCATTACATTTTGCGCCATCTAGTGTGTAAAATTTGTACTTTTAAATTGTAAATAAAGATTGAATGTTTTTTTTCATTTGCTTGATTGGAAATATTTTTAGATTGGTGGAATAAAGATGGCATGTAATCAGCACTATTTGGATAGTTTATTGGATGGCCACAGTAAAAATGTTTTCCACATATCTTGCTGTATTTACTTGGATTCCATATTTCATCCTTACTATTGAAAATGTAAATATGTATAAAACCATTAATGCATTTGTATAAGTATTAAAAAGAGTTTATACTTTATCTGCCTAATTATTTTATTCCATTTATTTCGCTATTCAGAATTCTTTTTTATACTTGGCAAATTAAACATAGATATCTTTGGTATCGAATAACTATTCGAATTACATCCTAGGATGCAGCAATAGATGCCGCCGCACGTCCTTTTTAGTGACTGGTTTACAGCATCTATCTATATATATAAAGAAGGATGTTTGTGGGTCTGTGCGTCTGTGGGTCTGTGTGTATGTTTTTTATACAAATCTAAAGTTTTATTCCGATCTTGATAAAATTTCGAATACATGACCTTCAAAGCATGAGGAAGGTCACTGTCTACCTCAGATTTCGGAAAAATAATAAATATCGATAAAAAATCGATATTCATGGTTATGGCAAGGCATATTAATGAGAAATATCTCATGACCAACAATGCAAGGCAAAGTTTGTACAACAATAGGTATCAACAATGGTATCAACACGCAATTCACAAACGCTCTGCATGGACCAACAATCAATATCTCATGACTAACAATGAAAGGAAAAGTTTGTGCAAGTGTAATTATCCCGGGCAACGCCGGGTACCTCTTCTAGTCTATATATATAAAGAAGGATGTTTGTGGGTCTGTGCGTCTGTGGGTCTGTGGGTCTGTGGGTGGGTCTATGGGTCTGTGTGTGCGTTTTTTATACAAATCTACAGTTTTATTCCGATCTTGATGAAATTTCGCATACATGACCTTCAAAGCATGAGGAAGATCACTGTCTACTTCAGATTTCGAAAAAATAATAATTATTGATAAAAAATCGATATTCATGGTTATGGCAGGGCATATTAATGAGAAATATCGCATGACCAACAATGCAAGACAAAGTTTTTGCAACAATGGTATCAACACGCAATTCACAAACACTCTGCACGGACCAACAATATATATCTCATGACCAACAATGCAAATAAAAGTTTGTGCAACAATAGGTATCAACAATGGTTTCAACACGCAATTCACCAATAACAATGAGCTCAAAATGATGATGCAATGATAAAGCAATCCTTTCCAAGAATTATAACAATGAACATAAAATGATGATGCAATATGGATAAGTTTCAATTTGTAACAATGCATAGAATTCCTGTTATTCAGGTTTTTCTTAGAAAAGAGAGTTCTTAGTACTTAACAATTTCTTGAAAATCTTTAAAAATGATCAGTAGCTGGAGATAATGAAGAGTTAGCAGACTATTGAGAAAGAGTGGAAAGACGACAGAGAAAGCAAATCTTTAGCTCCGTGCTGTATTGAGCAAATGGGAAGCAAGTAAATAGAAGAATTGGCGACCGCTAGACTACCCAAAGTGATGAAAGGCCAAATTTTGCTTCAACACAGCGAGAGAAGAGTGGAAATTGCAACAACATCAAGTGTAGATCTGAAGTAAGATTATCTGAGTAAGAAATTATTGGAGCAGTCCATCCATTTTGAGCCTTTAAAAAGATTTTTTTCGAATTTTTATTAAGAATTTTTACTGTATTAATTCTAAGCATTTTCATGTGTTTATTTTTAAGATATTGCAAAATTTATTTTAATTTTTGAGATTGTTCTGTTTACATCCCAAGTGTAATAATCCCGGGCAACGCCGGGTACCTCTTCTAGTCTTCTATATATATAAAGAAGGATGTTTGTGGGTGGGTCTGTTTGTCTGTACGTTTTTTATACAAATCTACAGTTTTATTCCGATCTTGATGAAATTTCGCATACATGACCTTCAAAGCATGAGGAAGGTCACTGTCTACCTCAGATTTCGGAAAAATAATAATTATCGATAAAAAATCGATATTCATGGTTATGGCAGGGCATATTAATGAGAAATATCTCATGACCAACAATGCAAGGCAAAGTTTGTGCAACAATAGGTATCAACAATGGTATCAACACGCAATGCACCAACACAAGGCAGGGATCAACAATCAATATCTCATGACTAACAATGAAAGGAAAAGTTTGTGGAAGTGTAATTATCCCGGGCAACGCCGGGTACCTCTTCTAGTTTTCTATAGAGCTTATTCATCAGAGTGACGTCGTTCCGCAGCAACCAATCACAGCGTGAAACTGGTATACAACATGGTTGCAGCAGCTTCAGCTGCCAATCAATGGCGGAGCTGAAGCTGCTGCCGCCAATCAAAGTCGGAGCTGAAGCTGCTGCCGCTATATTGTAAGGCTCATGAATAAGCTCTATTGAGGAATCAGCCATTTTACAATATAATAATTTTAAATGTCAATACTAGGTGGCACTAAAATCATAATAATTATAGTGTCAAGTTTCCTATAGGAGGCCTTGATAGATCGCTTATGTTCCCACCGCAGTTTCGGCAACTCTACAGACTTGAGCTCACTGGGCGGAGCTTCACCTACGCCATGACACAGGCACCGCCATCTAGAGAGAAACAGAGAAATGCCATCTTTTAGGTGGCGTTGACACAGGTCGCAGATTACTTAAGTAAAAATAATATTTGAAATCTTATAAATTTAATAAAGACTCGTTTGTCGAGGTTCCCGATAGGAGAATGGTTAACGTTTTTGATTATCATCTGTGTAGCTAGGTTCGATTTCCCTTTCGGTGACTTTTTTTTTTTCAAAAATTATTTTATATGTTTCTTCAATATTAAATACAATTTTTTTTGTAATATCGAGAATAAATAAATAGTAAATGCAAAGATATAAAAAGTAAAAATGAAAATATAAAAAAAAATAGTAAATAAAATAAAATAAAATAAAATAACAAACATAAGTAAGCTTAAGTAAAAAAACAATTTACAATTAAAAACTTAATAATGATTTTTTTTTTTTACTCTATCACAGCTCTCTAATCATGTAGGCTGTGATTCTGCATACTTGGTTGCATTTAAATAATCTTATTCTGTTATTAGTTTCTTCATTTCGTCCAACTTTGTTAATTTTCACACGGATTTTCATTTTGTTTGCATTTTTATAACTTTTAGCACTCCTTTATCTTGTTCATTTTGGGGGTTTTTCCCACCTCTTATTTTACAATTTTATATACATTCGAATTTTGTGCTCTCTGTAATTATGTTTGTTCTATAATGTTTTCTAATTGTTATTTCATATTTCTTATATGTATATGTACCATCCAGTGCTGCAAAATAACTCGAGATAACTAGTGGTCTCCCGACTCAATAGTTTACATAATGTGTATTAATCCCCATTTTTTGCTAGTTTTTTTTTAAATTTTAAATTGTATATTTTATTATTTTTAATTATTATTATGAAAATACACTAGTTTCACGTTTTTCTTTTATTTGTCCAAGAAAATAAATTTTTTTAAGCTTCTGCCAAAAACCCAACCTCTCAATGGAGAGTACCAATGCTTTTTCTTAAGTAATTGAGATATTTTCTTCTACTTATTTTATTTTATGCATTCTAATCTGTAATTATTCTCCTGTCATGACATATGTAGTAAAATATAAAAATCATCTTTATTAAAATCGTTAAAATCGCAAGATCACTTACAAAAAACATCAAACACATTTAAAACCATGTTAATCTGCACACAGTATTCAAGAAATACTACGTTTGTCCAATTTTGTTCAATGGGAAGCGGAACAAACTTAGTGGAATCATGGCACTCAAATGCCCGAACCTTCTTGATCCCACTTGCTGGACTGTTTTTTCTTTTCTGGTTCAGAAGACTTTATTTTTCGAAAGAATGATAATTTAAAACCAATAAAACCTAATAAACCTGACTCTTCAATTAATCTTGAATTAAATTTATCTTCAGCTGCCATTTTCTGGTTGCGTCGTCTCCTATCAATAATGTTAATTTCGACCAAAATTAGAACCAAAATATATTAGGATGAATTGAGATGAAATATCAGATCGTATTTTTGTATTTATTTTAGAAACATTTCAGTGTTTTTCCGACGAAGATTCTCTGAAAGCTCTTATTTTCCTATTTTCCTCTGATTTTAGTTATTAGGCAACGTCGGAGTTACTTAAGCTATTTCTACTACGTAGCCTGTGAAAATGACCCGTCATAGGTGAAGCCACGCCCACAGAGCCCAAGTCTGTAGAGTTGCCAAAAGTGCGTGGCCGCCATCTTTGGGGCAATTTGAAGGCGACGAAAAGTGGAACTAATCTTTATTGTTCGTGTAGGCACCATTACTGTGGTTGGCAGAACAACATCGCCAGCCAAAGCGATATTACTATATAATTACGCTTTGTCGCCAGCTGAGAAAGCACCCCCCCCCCCACCAACATCGTGCTTGTAGTCTGAAATTTCTTAAGCAACCTCTCCCAAATTTAGATGCTTTTTAATAAATGCGGTATATAATTTCATAAATACCTCTAAACAATCATTCTGGTATCACTGAAACGACGGTAACATGGTTGAATATCGACATCTTTTATGTATCAACAACCACGATATAAAAGACGACCAGGATTTTTACATGAGAAAAACATTTTAAGACGCAGAAAGATAAAAATACACCTGTGAAAGGTCAGTGGTGAACTTTTAATATATCTATTACTACAATTTAAAGCTGGACAAGAAATGGGCATTGAGTTTTACTGTGTTTGTCTATGCAAACTTCAAACGTAAACATACGATGAAGGCCATTTTTTGCCAACCAAAGCAATGGCCGTCGCGTCTTTTGGTGGGGACGCGTTGGTGGCGCTGAAAGCAGCTCATGAGTAGAGTGCCAATAAGGAGAGTGACGACAACTCGGAACGGATTTTGATTGGTTAACGCTCTGGGCGCCATAGTTTTCCCAAAATAGCATGCCGTTTGCATTGCAGATATAGAGAAAGTAACAGTTTTCGTTCCGTTTTTCGTTTTATTGTGCACGTTTCTTAATTTTTGCTATTAAATTGCATTATTCAAGTTTAAAAGTTGTGGTTTTATTAGGTTCGCTTTAAAATTAACGATTGAAGTGGCGAAGAGGGAAGGGAAAAAATATTTTTTCATAATAAAGTATTTATTGTTTTACTGTTGTTCATAAAAATGTAAATCTCACAAAATAAAGTGATCTTTTAATGATATAATAATAGATAAATATTTCAAGGAATGTTAAAAAAATTTATAATTTTTATAATTTCAAGGAAATTTTATTCAAGAGTCATTCGGGCCCAACGAGCAAATTTTTTATTTTGAAAAATTTAAAACAAACCGTAAAAGCAATAGTAAAAATAACATTTAATAAATAAAACATATTTAAGTCATGTAATATATTCAAGCGGAGACAAATTTTGGAAAATGAAACTTGAAATTTAAGTTTTTTATACATAGTTTGTAGCGTCAAAATCTATTTTTCTGTTATTTAATTGCTACACAGTGAAGTGATGAACGAGGCCTGATGACGAGCGCAGTTGTTCGCGCGAAAAGTTTTGCCAATTTTCGTCTCTTTTACACCTAGACGCAACTATTATTATTTTGGTGCATATTTTTAAGTTTATTTGCAACTTGCAAACACGAGAAAGTGACGTTAGAACAATTCCACGATAAAAAGAATGTAAAAGTTAATCTAGATATTTTCCTAAAACTAATCATCGTTAATTGAGAATTTTTTTTTCATATTTGCAACAGATGTCAAATGTTTATAAACTCTTTTGTTATTCGCTATTAGTTTCCCTTCTTGCTGAAAAGGTGAAAAATCAATTCTCGAACTTGCTATCAGCTGATCAAATAATCATATTTATTATGAAAATTAAAACGTTAATGCGCTTCTTTTTTAACCTCCTTTATTTAATATACAAATAAAAGCTTTGTAGGCTAACCAGCATTAGCTATCTTTACATTTCTTCTTAATAAGCTGAAAAGTATCGTAAATTGTACCTTTGCTAATTCAATCGTTGGGAAAAACATGGCCGATGGCCTGAGTTGTCGCCACTCTCCTTACAGGCACCCTACTCATGAGTAATGAAAGGAGTGAAGAAAGGAGAGGCCTTGTTCTCCCTCTTCCCTGGCCTCGGTACAAGGTAGCTGGCCGCTAAATTTCCGGTAATGTCACCAGGCGGTCACTATCAGCTAGTAACCCCCCTTCACATGTTCTTGCTAACTTCCTTTATAATTCTTTTTGTGAGTAGTTTTTCATTAATGATTTATGGTTTTCCTTAATTTTAAATAATCACACTGCGTGCAGCCAGCAGACAAATCTATCATGTAAGTGAACAATATATATTCCTTCACAAACATGTTTGCAGGAATTCGTGAATTCATAGCATTGTTGTGACACAGTGAACATATAAATTAGAGAGTATCGGCCTTAAAATTTAATATCTTTAATACCGATTGCGCCCTTTAATCCCTTAAGCCAGCTACTTTTAACGGTATGCATTCGTTTTGGCGTATTGACATGTACAGGAAAAAGTGGAAATGTGAAAATAAGCTATGAGCGTGCGTCTGATAAGAACCGGGAATGTAATTAGAAAAGATGTTGGTTTGTTAGATATTTTTGCATAAACAAAACTACCTTTAACGTTGACAAATCACGAGCGGATGAGCCCGCATTTCTGTCAATCTGATGGCGAGTATATTTTGGGTGGCCAATATGTGTTTCTTTTTCTTTCCGCCATTTATTTAAAAAAATAGTTAGTAATTAATATATTGAACTGAATCAACTTCATTTACCGCATTTTTTTATAACTGCAAGATTTTCATTTTATAAAAAATGGTGATTTTTTTTTTTTTAATGTTGTCATCTTTACATTTCATTTTTATTTACTCGTGGTTTGCTTTAGAGTTTATTATCTCAATAGCAGAGTCACCGGGCATTGCCCAGGATAATTAAAAGTTTTAGGTAAGCAGAACAACCTTGTAATGACTCAAATTGGTTTTCAGTAATTCTACAATTACCTGCTATAGATGAAGCTCCTGTTGTTACGATGTTTAACCAATTTGGAATTATAATTTAATTTTTTGAGACTGTTATGTTTACCTGTAAGTGTAATTACCCCGGGCAATGCTGGGTACCTCTGCTAGTCTATTACGAGGGTTGGGGCAAAAGTCATGGCAACTGTTTTCTTTTTCTCAGAGCTAAGGGATGGTATCATTAAATGTCATATGTCTCAAGGAAGCTGTGACTGGTAGTACGTTTCCACAACATTAGATGGCTCCGTGAGTTCCTGATGTTGCGCAGAGAGCAATGTTAAATCGGTTCTTAGTCAACTGCCGTGCAAGGTGGATGTTACCCGAGTTGAACAAAGCTCGTATATCAAAACAGCCGTTTTCTATTTTGATATCTATTACTTATTCTGGAAAATGAAATCTGTAATCATGTTCCAGAATAAATTTTCCAGAAGCATCAAACGTATGAACCATTACAGGCTTCATGATTCCAGAACATGAAACCTGTAATGTTATCAACTACCTTAATAAACATGAGAAGCAAAGTGTTGGCGTGTTGTTAAATGTCCATAAATTTCATCCATTCCTTGTCCTTTCATCTGTATATTTCACATTTTCCACCCATGCTTGAATTCTCATAAAAAAAAATAGTTGCCATGACTTATGTCCCAACCCTCGTATAAATATGCAGACTGCTAGATAGGACGTTCCCCTGTCTTGATATCAGTGATATAAGAATGTCTTAATTTTAAAGTTGTTAAGGATAAATTTAAAAAAAAAAAACCCAGAACTGAACCGTTATTTTTCGATTTTGCAATTTTTACATCATGTGCTCTTGTTTTACTGCTTAATAGTGGTACCTTTGAGTGAGCATTTACATTAAAAGCATATATGGAAATATTTAAAGCAAAAAACCATTGAGAATTTGGTGACCATTAGCACTAACTGTAGATACATTTTCATATCCAATGGCAGCTTTGAAACTATGAAGATGAGAAAAAAATATTAAAAAACTTACTGCTAAGAATGTGATTTTAAAGACTTTCATCATCATAGGTTCTCTGCTTTATGCAGGTCCTAGTTGCCCCTTCTCCATTTTTCTCTGTCCACTGCTCTTCTCTTCAATTCCCTGTAACCTCTTCCATCTTTCAGAACGTCAGTCATCTTCATTCTCCTTCTTCCTCTCTTGGCCTTGCCTTCTACCACGCTCTCCATCACATCCTTCAACAAACAGTCTCTTCTCAATACATGTCCTATCCAATTTCGTTTTCCTTTAGTAATGATGTCAATCAGCCTTCTCTCCTCCCCTACTCTTCTCAACACTTCCTCATTTTTTAGCCTATGCCACCACTTGATATTCAACATCTTTTTCCAGGTCCCCATCTCAAAAGCTTCAATTCTTTCCTTGTCTCCTTCAACCATGTCTGTGTTTCAGAGCCATATAATAGTGTACTCCATACAAAACATTTTACTATCTTTTTTCGTAGGGTTATCTCTAGCTTACTCTATAATATTTTGCTCTTCTTTCTATACGCTTCTTTTGCCATACCAATGTATTCTCGTATTTCTTTCTCACTCCTCCAATTCTCTGTCACTTCCATTCCGAGATATTTAACACTTTCCACATGTTCCAGTCTTTCGCCTTTCACATACGCCTCCATATTTTCAAACTCGCCTACTCGCATAACTTTTGTTTTTTTTGTTTTTTTTTTATTTGTCCTTAATCCATATCTTTCCTCCATTTTTTCTATTTTATTCACCATCTCCTTCAAGTGTTCTGTGTTGTCAGGCAACAGGATTATGTCATCCGCAAACCGAATGCAGTCGATCCTTCTCCCTCCAATGCTTATTCCTTTATCTCCATTCCAACATTCTTCTACCATCACTTCAGCATACATAATGAAAAATGTTGGAGATGGACAGCAGCCCTGTCTCACCCCCTGCCCGATCTCAAACCAGTCTGTTCTTTTTATCTTCTATACTAATTGCTACCTCCTGCCACAAATACAATTTGCTTATAAGTCTTCTGTCCCTCCAATCCACTCGTTTATCTGTTAAAATTTTCATCAGTTTCTTCCAACGCACCCAATTAAAAGCTTTCTCCAAATCCACAAAACACAAACTCAGGCTTTTGCCCCTCTCCAAGTATCTTTCTCCAATTGCTCGAATGACACCAATGGCATCTCTTGTTCCCATCCCTTTTCTAATACCAAACTGCTCTCCAGGTACATTTTCTTACATGAGTTTAATTAGCTTCTGTTTAAAACCCTTAGCAAAATCTTCACCCTTAGCATATACTATCAGACTGATGGTTAGACGTTCTTCACACTTTCTTGTCCCTTTCTTCTTTGCCAGTGGTACCATTTCTATTTTCAGAAAATCCTTTGGCCATTCCCCATTCCGGTATATTTCATTGCATAAGGATGCCATCTGCTTCATTCCGTCTTCTTGCAAATATCTGAGAAGCTCCACTGGTATGCCATCTAATACCAGCTGCCTTTCCATTCTTCATATCTTTCATGGCTGCACATATTTCCTCCATCAATATATCTCCCTCGATGTTATTACAGTAAAATCCCGTTACAACGTACTTCAAGAGAACTGGAAATTTGTACGTTATTCCGAGGTTTACGTTATTCTGAAACTGGAGGGGGGGGGAGGCTTGTAAACAATGCATATATGCATAGAAAAACATAAGAATACATGAAAATGAAGTGTAGCATTTTATTTTATTCAATACAAATACAGCATACATGAAGTATTACAGTTGGTTAATTTTTTTAAAAAATTCTCGGATTTTTTTGTAAAATTCCCCGATTTTCCCTGACTTTCCCCGGTTACAAAAAATTCCCTGACCTCTCCAGGTTTTCCCGGTCACTATTACCCTGTTACATGTGCGATTCTCACCCTTCCGAAATAAATTCAACATGAAATACACTGAAATAGGCAAGATGCCTGACTAACCCAAAGAGGTCTTCCACATGAGATTTAAGGGGGTGGCTACAGGGGCTATAGCCCTCCCCATTGGTCCTAAACTTATACCAGTTAGATAAATTGTAAAGATTTTTAATACTGCAATAATTTTACAAATTTACATTTACAAACCTCAGAATAGGAAAGACCCCAGGACCATCAGTTCACTAGGGAGGGGAGGGGTTATTTGAAATAACTAACATATTAGCCAAACCAGCTGATTACCGGCCCCCCCCCCCCCCCCCCCGGCTTCCCCCTTGATCAAGTTCTCGATCCGCCACTGGTTTATACACTGCTCAAAACATTTAAAGGAACACTTCTATTAAGCAGTGTGCAGAACCAACTACGAATAATATGGATAAAATCGCTGTATGTGATCATTAACCCGGCGTCACTCGCGCCAAATTTTATAACAGCACTACCCGCGCTGCGGTGTTTACACCGCACTTTTTAAAAGTAATTTTATTTGATAAAAAAAGAACTCAGTGCAATTTTATTTGATGACTCAAGATATTGCAGTTTATGACCACTTATACAAATTAGAAGAAAATAATAAAATTAAGTGATTTTAAAGTGATTTTCAAGAATTCATGTTTATGTCAAAAATTTACTTACATGACTACTCGTGCAGCGGTGTTTGCACCGCAAAGTGAAACCAAGCGTGGAAAACATAGCTTTAATCTTCACTTTCGATAAAATGAATGAGATCAACACCGGCGCTATCTGTTGCCAATAAGTTGTACTTGAAATACATGGAAGTCATCACAAGGTAGCGCCTCTGTATGATGAGCTATATCAAAAAAATCAAAAAGTGCGGTGTAAACACCGCTCGCGCGAGTGACGCCGGGTTAAAAGACTGTTTATTTAACAATAGAATGCATTATTGAAACAACTGGTGAAGAAACATAAAGAAAAAACAGGAAACTGCAGGACCCCTGTCTAAAACAAAGTGAAATATCCTTTGGACTTTGTGAGGAGAATGTCCTGTTTCTTCCAGGGATCAGTTTTTGCACCACTCAATAATGTGTATGCCTACCATGGGCTGCAGTAACCGCCATGCACCTTCGAGGCATGCTCCGTATCAGTCGACGGATGTGATCTTGGGGAAGCTGGTCCCATTCCTCAGAAAGTGCCTGGATGAGCTGTTGCAGTGTTTCTGGAGCTGAAGGGCGGTGTCGAATTCGCCTGTCAAGCATGTTCCAAAGATGTTCAAGGGGATTTAGGTCTGGACTCATTGTAGGCGACCTCATGGTCTGAATGCCATGCATCCGTAGGAAGTCGAGTGACAGCTGCAGTGTGTGGACAAGCATCATCCTGCATCAGACGGAATCCAGGCCCCATGCCATGTGCAGCAACAATCACATGTTCTTCCGGAATGTCACGAATGTAAACGTCAGTGGTCATTCGCCCTCGGACGACCACAAGATCCGTTTGATGGTCTATTGAGATGCCAACCCAAACCATAATAGAACAACATCCCATTCGGTCAGTCTCACGAACTGTTGCGTCGGTGTTTCACTCACCACGTCGTCTCCAGACACGTAGACGGCCATCACAGCGGGTCAGGCGGAATCTTGACTCGTCTGTGAAGAGAACAGAACGCCAGTGGCGAAGCTGCCAGGTGACATGTTGATGTGCAAACTCTAGTCGCGCCTGTATGTGCTGGTGGGTTAGCCTAGGTACTCGATTTGGTTGTCTGGTTCTCAAGCCAACTTCACGTAATCTGTTCCGGATTGTTGATCTGAAACAGCTACCCCAGTTGACATCTGCAGGTCATTTCTCAGGTCTCTGGCCATTGAGGTTCTTCAGCACAGGGCACAAGTCCGCACATAAATGATCTTGATTGGCGGTTGTTGAGCGTCGGCGACCTTGCCCAGCTCTTCATGTATACTGGCCAGTCGCCTGGAATCGTGTCCACAATCGGAAAATGACGGAAGAGGACACATTGAGGGCATTTACCACAGTCCGAAATGATTGACCCGTTTGGAGCAATGTTACGGCTCTCGCAGCTTCTACTGCTTCAAGATTCCTCCATGGCATGTCAGAGCACTAACAACAACGTTCCAGGAATGCCTGCACCTTCTAATGTTCGACCGTTATCTCCAAGCAAAGAGTGTACTGGCATGTAACCACTTTGTTATCAGGGGGGTTATATTGCTACGCAAATTTCTCAGAACATCTGGCAGCAAAATGTGTTGACTTCAATCATTTCCTATGAGGGAGATAGTAGGTTTCATGTTGCAGAAGATGAAATTGCTAAAAAGTGTTATTTACACCCTCTGTAGGGGATTCTACAAGTGTTCCTTTAATTGTTTTGAGCAGTGTATATTCTACACTGACTAACCAATGAAACCTGAACTCTGCTTCATTAGCCCATTGGCTGAAGTGATATTTCCTTTTGATGCATTACCAGTTACAACTTTCGCATGGGCTGTATTGACCAATCAGAGCAAGACATTCGAACGATATACGTTGTAATGAAGCGATAATATAACCGAGGGAACATAAAATTTATACATTATTCCGAGGTGTATGTTAAAGTGACGTACGTTATTCTGAAACTTTTTAGTATTAAAATGCCTAGATTTCGACCGGGGATTTTAAATTAGTAAGTTATTCTGAAATGTACGTTAAAGTGAGGTACATTGTAATGGGAATATACTGTACTATCTACCAAGTCTTCTGTTTCCATTTCTAGGTCAAGAGGTCTATCTTTGGCCTTGTAAAGTTCTTTCATATATTCTTTCCACCTATCCATTATTGCTTTGTCTTCATTTAACAGAATAACAGCTTTATTTCCTTGTTTGTCCTCTCTCGGCTACACCCTGCTCTTGATCTTCCAACCTATGTAATGTTCTTTATTCTTCTCTATACCAGATCATGTCATCCTATCCTGCCCAATGTTCAATTTCCTTAACATTCATCTTCAAGCCATTTCTTTCTGGCCCTGTCTGTTTCGATCCTGAGATCTGTGTTCAATTTTCTGTATTTTCTTTTTCCCATATCTGTGTTTGATTTTTAAAATTCCTTGTTTCGTCTATTTTGTCTATCATTTTTTGCGTTATCCAGGGCTTCTTAGCTCTCCTACCTTTCTTGTAACTTACCATTTCTTCAAAGACCTTTTTAATTCCCGATTTAGTTTTATTCCACTTCAACTCTGTCTTTATGTGCTGCTGTAGGTATTTCAATCTCCAACTCTAACTTTTGTTTAATCTCTGTCCTGTTCAGGTCTTTTAACTTTTCCAAATTCCAATTCTAATCATTGGTCTCCTTTTAATTTTCTTCAGACGTATTTTCAGTTCTGCCATCACCAACACATGATCACTGCATTTATCTGGTCCAGGTAGCCTGTATGCTGTTTTCACTCCGTTTCGAAATCTCTCTTCTACCAAAATAAAACCAATTTGCTTTCCAAGTATACAACTTTCTCTTACGATTATTGAACCATATGTTTGTAATGATCATCTTCTTTTCTTTACAAAACTCAATTAGCCTTTCGACTCTTTCGGTTTTCTTCCCAACTCCATATTTGCCCACCACTCCTCCAACCTTCTCTTCTCCCACACTGGTGTTCCAATTCTCCATGACAATGTTACAGCATCCCTTTCCTTCTACTTCTAAAATGTTTTCAATCCTGTCATACATTTCCTCTATTTCATCATCATGGTAGCAGATTGGCATATATATTTGTATGATTAATATATATTTTGGTCTTGCATTCATCTTAAGTGCTATTATTCTGTCACAATCATATATAACCCTATTTATACACATATCACATTCTTTGTTTGCAAGCAGTCCCATGCCGTTTCTCCCTCTCTTGCCGCCGCTAAAGTAAAATTTTGCATCTTCACAATTCTCCTTCCCATCTTGTTTCGCTTACAACAATCACATCCATTCTATTTTTGACCATTTCTCTTCTTAGATTTTCCAACTTTTCCTCTTTCAGCAGACTTCTGATGTTCCATGTTCCTGTTCTCC
>JAHWFO010117376.1:37250-59682 GCA_023313115.1 Rhysida immarginata
CGTTGTGGAAAAAGAGTTTTATTTTATTCTTAAGTCAATCATAAAAAAATTAAACACATTTTATTTACCAAATGCTTACAAAGACATTTTTAGCACAAGATATATTTTATTTTTTTTGTCATTTGTAAAAATATACATGCAAGCCTAATGATAATAAATTGAAGAATAAGATTTTGGAATCTTATACTTTGTATAATGGGGGGGGGGGGGGAATTTGGGAATTATTTTTATCAAGATTTTGTTAAAGTATAAGTATGATCAAACTCTGTATGAACAGCAAGTATAGCTTGTGCTGGATTCTGAAGAGATGCTGTGATTTGATTTATTTCATTTACAGTAGGTCTGTTTAAGTCTACTTCCCTGAGGATTATCTTTCTCTTGGTGGACAAGAAATTTTTCTGGGGAGAGATTTTTTGGCGTATGTTAATATTTTTCTTTTCTAAAAAAATTTTTTTTTTGTTCAGAATTGTAATAGCAGCATCTAGGTGATTGGCAAGCTTTCTGTATTCATCAGTGTTAAGTGAAAATGAATTTGCAGTCAATCCACCAAGCACATTAATCTTAATAATATCTTGATTTTCTTTGTAAACATCTATTTGATTGTTGCTGACCAGGAATCCAAGTCCCTCTGATGCTCTCCTGTCACCCTCGCTCTCTTTACATCCCCCCTTCTCTACCCTTCTCTTTGCCACTTTAACAGTAAATAAAATAACAGTAAAATTAAATGATTTACTGAATGCACTTTCAAAATTACAAATGAAAATTTCTGAATAATAAGTTATAGAAATAACATGTTGAATATCTTTGTGAATTGTTGATATCCATTTAAATTGTAACTATGATGTTATTATAACGTATATTAAGAAATTAAAATAAATTTTTTCATATATAATAAAATAATTAATTCTTGCAAAAACACAAACAGAAAATCAATCACTGATTAAATCATACAAATTAAAATTTCAAATGCACTAGCTGTAATCCATACATTTAAGATTCTTTGCTCCGAATTCCTCACTATAAAAGCTTTGCTTTATTGTGAACTAAAAATTGTCCTGAAATTTTATTTTTCTTTGGTCCTGAAAAATTTTTTTTTAATGCTCCGACCCCTGCAAGTGCTGTTCTGAAAGTTTGTGAACTGGCAGCATGTGCATCAATTGGGTAGAATTTAATCTTAGAGTGTGAATCTTAGAGGTTACCTCTAGCATACTTTATTATTATTTAAAGGGCAACTGACACTAAAAATCACCTATCAATTTTATTATTTTATAACATAAAGGACCATCAACTAACTCTAATTCGACTTGTAAACATTTTTAAGTACATTTTTAAATATAATTTTTCAAACATCAGTTTTCAAAACTCATTTTGTTTTGTGCTTCGCCTCACTTTACCGCTAGGGTCGAACACGCATGACGTCACACAGGAGAATTGTCTTGGCTATCTAACATAGAATAACTCGTCACGATTTTTCTTTATCCATCATGATATTTCTTTTTTCATCATTTTCTTAATTTTGGGAGATCCACTTACATTGAAATGTTCCTTGTTGCACTACCGTTATTCGGGATATATTTGCAACAAACTTGAATTCAATTTATTTTTCATTATTTGATTAATATATGTGTCTTGTTTCAAATATTCAAGTAAAAGTTGCAAGATTTAAAAAGTGAGCAATTTATACAAGAACTGTGGCCTTGGCCTCTCATCTTGTTTCTCAGTTTTTACTTTTGTTTATATTTTATATTTTTCTCAGTGTATGACAATTATATATAACGGGCACATATATATCGTTGCATCAATTCATATTTACGTATTTAATCAATTGTCGATTGATTAACAATTAGACTCATCAGTTTATAACATTATCTTATGTATTTACTTGGTTGTAATGATTTCTCTCTCCACCCGTATATGTTTCTCACACCTGTGTCAATTTCTCTTATGATCGGGATGAACCGGTGCCCATAAATATATCTGATTATAAAAATTGGTTAATGTTCACCTCTGCACATCGCACGATGACTGATCATGCGATCAAGGAAAGTGAATTTATTTTTTTAAGACTGAGGAGCTGCGCCCACCCCCAACGAACTGATAAATACAACCTCACTGAGACTATTATACATTTTTATTACCACATATACAAACACATGCCTACATCGTTTAAGAGGAAAATAAGAGATTTGCGAAACTAATTTCCTGTAGTTAAAAAATATGAAACATAAAAAAATTATATATAGCCTATCTTATTTCATTCCTGAATAAACTGTTTGCATATTTCTGTTCATAATTTGCCTAAGATTTTTATCTGAGTATTTTTTATACTTCAAATCAATAAAGAACAGGCTGTTTTTCGATTTCACTAATAAACAGCTCTACGTAAATTGACATTTTTATGAGAGATTTAAAAAAAAGATGTTTACAGCAAAATTAGTCTGAAAAAATTCCCAGAAAAAATAAAACTGCAATACTTGTAGTGTATATACAGGGTTGTGCATAACCTTTTGCTAGGGGTCTGGATAATAAACAAAACTAAGTGGAATGTTCTGCAGTTGATAATCAAAAAGTACGTTTATTTCTGCTTTTATCACATCAATATTTAGTGTGGCCACCACCTGCTTCTCGAACAGCACGCATCCGTTTCGGGTAGGAGCGGAGGAGTGTCTCAAACAGAGCAGTATCATACTCCATGTCCTTCAGCACAGATGTCAGGTGTCCCATTAGAAGGTCTCGAGAATACCGATTTTCACCACGTTCTTGAATCATTAAAGATTCCACTGCGTCTTTTAACACTGCTCCAAAATGTTCAGCAACGTTTAGGTCAGGGGATGCACCGGGCCATTCATTTGATGAGAAGAAATCGATAGCACTTTCTCTTAGGATTTGCTGTCTTGCATTAGCCTTAAAGCAAGGTGCCTTATCGTGCAAAAAACAAACTTCATGCGGGTCGATAGTGTTGTTTGGATCTCGAAGAAACGGAAAAACATCATTTGTTAGCAAATTCCGAAAATAATCACCATTCCATGACTCACCCTGTTCCTTGAATCTCCACATCATTCGCTTGGCGATGAAACACACGAAGATGCCAATGCAGTCAGGCTTCTTGGACAGCTGTTGATAGTGTTCATCGTCAGAAATATCTGTAATCGATAAGCTCCAGACCCTATCGTTTTGGTAATTTGGACGTCTCATAGTCCACACAAAGAACTCGTCGCTCGGGGCAAGGTGCATGAAGCCGTCTTCCACCCAATCCCGCAGGTAGTCGCAAAACCAGAGCCGGTCTTCGATGTTTAATGCGGTCTTCATCGGTTTCGGAATAACATGGAATGGCTTGATGTTTGCACGCTGACGATGTCTTTGAACCGTTGAACGAGAAATTGTCTTTCCACGCTTGGCTTTAATTTCTTGTGCAACGTTGACACAGCTGCGACGTCTTTTGCCACTGTTATTAGCAATGATGTTTTTGCTTTCCTGTGATAATTTCTCGGGCCTACCCTCAGCAAATTCGATATGGCAGTTATCATAACCTTTCTTCCAATTGTCCGTCACCCATCTATCCAATCGGTTTAACTTGTTCGCAACCTATTTGCGATTAATAAAAGACGCACCTGCTTCCATTGCCTCTCGATATGCATTTGCACGAACTCTATCCATGAAACGCTGCTCTTCACTGTCATTTATTAAACCAGCCATATTTCTTTGATACCAATAGACGCACAATGAACTACTCTCTGCCGAAGCGTCATAAGAGTGTGCTACAACGCTGCGGTTTAAGTCGCAGCCCCCTAGCAAAAAGTTATGCACAACCCCGTATACATGTAGGAAGTTTTAACAGGTGATAATTTTTTATAATTTTAGTTCAGAGCAACGGAACCATCACCAGTGTGCCCCCCCCCCTTCCTTCTATATCCTATTGATTCTGTTCGAGTGAGCAACAATCGACAGGGTTCTCCCCAGGCCCTTTTGAATGGGTGCGCCGCCCGGCTGATTTTGGAGACCGCCTGGCTGAATACACGAAAAACTGCACAACACTGCATATTTTATTTGATTTTAATTTTTCTCCGCCCGGTTATTTTTACCTTACCACCCACCTGATAAAATTTTCTGGGGAGAACACTGAATCGAGTTGACTTGAAAATGGGTCTGACTGAATCTTTATAGTTGCTGTTGACATCGCGCACGCTCCCATAGAATTCCATGTTACTCCGTTTTGGGAAACTATTTAGTTGACAAGAAAGGGATCATAAAGATTGCAAGGCTGAAACATTTTTCTCCAGAACTTTTTTCCAGTCGATCTCAGATTGATCTCCATTGAATGAATGAGGCTTTAGCGATAATGACTACAGGACTGGAAACTCTTTTTGCTCGTACAACGTCGTCGACTTCCCCCTGTCTCAAGAATTTTTTTTCGTGATGTTCAGTATATAGTGAATATTTGTTCATTTTATTAAAGAAATAATAAAAGATTTCGAAATTAAATTATGCATTATGCAGTTTTATTTAATTTTTTACTTAATCTTATAGTATCAAAAATTTTGATGTCAGTTGCTCTTTAAATCAATGTTTCACAAAGTGGGCCTTAGAGGGGGCGTTAAGTAACACGTGGCCAGCCGGGGGGGGGGGGGGCATCGCGAGACATGCGAATGATTCAGTTGTGTGAGCTTACATAATACGAGGACTATTACTATTTCTTTTCAACCTCCAATGAAGCATAAAATATAGACAAGTGTCAATAGCAAAATTACTTTTCGACAGGAAGCCATGGAGACCTATTTCAACATGCTGGCAGCATTTCAACTTCAGACCTATTTCTGAAGAGTGATAGGTAAACTCACCCACCGTTATGAAAAATGTCTCACTCTTTATGGTGACTACGTCGGATTAACTTTGATTGTACTTGATTACTGGTAATAAAATCATTTTACTGTTCACATTGGTCTTTATTTTATGCCCCATCGGAGGGTGAAAATAAGATAGCTCTTGTAATTAATTGTATTGCCGATGATAGTAGCAAAAAAAAAAAAAACTTTTTATTTTTTTATATTATATATAAAATACGTCCAATATATCCATCCAGGGCCTGTATGGCCTGAGGCTGACTAGTTGGGTCCCTGGATGAACCCGGATTAATGACTACTGTATGATGGTCACAGAAGCCGGGGGGGGGGGGGGGCGCGAAGATTGTGAGTCACTGAATGGTCGCCCATCCAGTGGCTAGCTGTCCCTGATGTTACTTACTTCACAGAAGTTGTTTCAGTGAAAGCCCACCAGACCACAGCCTCCCACTTTCACTTTTGTAATTAAATGATGATGAGAACAGTTCAGCAGTTTATTAAACAAGCTCTTCACAAGATGCCAAACTGCCCTTTTCGATCCATCACTATACCTCGCTGCCTTCTTCCGAACCAGGGACTTCCTGATCCCACGATCTATGATTCCCAAGAAATTTTTTTTATAGTCTCCTTGATATTTGCAAAAACCGTAAGATGCGACGGGGGGGGGGGGGGGCAGTAAATTTTGCTTATACTGAGGGGGTATTCATAGAAATATGTTTGAGAAACATGATTTAAATTGTAGTTAATTTATTTTTATTACTCGCTATAAAAAGTTGAATTTAAGCGTGTATTGCATTGTCATATTTTGCAAGTGAAAAATATCGATCTGCCCTCTGGTGTTCTGCAGCAAAACCAACATGAGATATAAGATAGTGGAAAGCAACGCATGTGTAAGATGGCGTAATCGTTGATGTATGGCAAGATGTATTTTTTTGCGCATTTATTTTTTGTGTACCTGAGATTAAATGGTATAAACATAGACTAGGCATGCTATTTTATTATTAATTTATTTTGTCTGCCGTTCAGAAGCGAATGAAATTAAGACAATTCATTTCAAAAAACAATCTGTGAATTATTTTGTGCAACATAAGATGGATGAAGAACGAAGTTCTGTAGGTGTGAATTTTGGAAGAACGAAGAAAAATAATTGTATCTCTAACAGATACTGTATCATGCCACAATGTAAAAAAAAAAAAAAAAAAGAAAAAAAAAACCAAAGCACTGCCATATCCCATCATCATTTACCAACAGATATAACGCGCAGGAAAGTGTGGCTGCGTGTTTTAAAATTTGTGAAGCAAGAACCAAAGTACACTTATATCTGCCCCTTGCATTTTAAAAGATGATTTCTTTTTACCTGTAATTCTCTATGTTGCATGCTTTTTTTCAGGTGTGAATGCATTTTCTCCACCTCCGCCCGCCCCCGCCCGGACTGAAAACGCGGGAATGAAAAGGGCTGTGAACGTTAGCCGACCGGAGGGCAGTGCAGGTGGAGTGACTGCAGTAGTCCCCGCAATCTTCAATGATCAACTATTAGTAAAATTTAAAAGTTGATCAAATTAAAAGGCCCCCTTTTTCTCGGCCTTAAATTTATTACTGTTTCACATCTAGTTAATAAGTAAATGATTCGCCGCCTTTTAGAACTTTTTTATAAGAAAATCAAGCGAGGTAAAGGTCCAGAGTAGCTTCCCCTAATTTACTCTGCCAACATCGATCAACTCTGTCGCGTGTATGCTCTGAATTTATTAATGTAACATATCTCATTACTAAGTAAATTATTTATCACATTATAGAAATTGTATATTAAGAAATTTATGTGGAAAATATTCACGAAAGTCCCGTGACAGTGTACGTTAAATGACGGGTGGCCAGGCCGACATTAATGACCAATCATGGAGAAATATGGCTGCCCATCATTTAACATACACCATCACGGGACTTTCGTGATTTTTTTTCTGCATAAATTTCTTAAAATATAATTTCTATAATACGATAAATCATTTACTTATTAATTAGATATGTTACAAAAATAAATTCAGAGCATAAACGCGACGAGGTTGATCAATGTCATCCGAGGAAATTGGGGGAGGCTACTCTGGACTTTAACCGAAAAAGTTCCAATTATATGCTTGCATTTTCCGGAATTTCCAGCTTTGCCTGTGCAGATACACTTGTAAATCCTTCGTTTTGCTATAGCCTCCCCAAAAATGTTATTTCATGCGGAGGTGATGACAGACTGGATCATGGATGTTTGTAGACAGAGAAAATAGCGTCATGCTTTCATACAGTCCGATGATTTGTTTCGCATTCACCACCGCCTTTCCTTCTATGAAACATCGTCTACCCTTTCCTCCTGCATAGTCAAAATTTTTTGCGAAGGAAATTCTCTGAAAAATTACATTCATTTCTCTTGAATCGACGATATCTATTCCTTCACTAGCGCACGTTTCTGTTCCACTCACGCCAGCCATAGTAGAGCGAACGTGGCGCCATCTGTATTTTCTTTCACTCGCGAATACAGAGTGAATAAAAAGTCAGGGAACAGTCTAATATCTTGAAAAATATGTCTTGTCATAAAAATATAAAATACATCTCAAATATTTTTTGAATGCTATTTAAAAGTGCCAAAATTAGCCCCTGACCCCTCCTAGGTGGTGGTGGGGGGAGACTTTGAAATTTCAAATGGAAACCTCAATTTTATTTATTTTTTTTTTATTTATTATTAATTTTTTTTTTTTTTTTTTTTTTTTTTTTTTTTTTTTTTTTTTTTTTTTGCAGATTCGGATTCTACAGAAAAAATTACATTAATTTTACCCCAAAAAATTTTTTTTAAATCTTTTGTAGATGGTGCTGAAATTTCAAAAGTCAAATAGTGGAAATACCTTGAGAAATCCCCTTCAAATCAAAAAAGTATCCATTATTATTTGAAAGCTATTGTTATCATACAAGGGGCACTAAAAAAGTTTTTAGCCAGGAATGCTGCATGCATCCCACCAAATTTGCTCTACTCTCTCCAAGTACTCATGCTACCATATGGTCACGTGCAAGATTTAAGTTTGCCACGTTGGATTGTTTTCGCGCGGCACGATTCTACAGCTTGTACACAGGCAGCTAGACGTAAAACACAATGAAGCTAAATAGGCAGATACGATCTGCTATGATTTTCTATGATTATTCCAAAAGCTTAAAAATGTCAGATCGTTTTGAAACTGTACAACAGACATTTCCTGGCAGAGCTCTGGGTAAAGCCACAGTGTTGTTCTGATATCACGAGTTTTAGAGGGGAAGACAGTCACTTGAAGACGAACCTTGCAGTGGGTGGCCAGCAGATGCAGTATTCCATACTGTGTCGGATATGATTGCTAATGACAATTGGGTAACTTATTCGCAAATTGAGACAATCCTAGGCATTGGATCATTAGCGGTTAAAACATTCTTGCATGAACAGCTGCAACTCAGGAATGTTTCATCATGAGGGATCCTTCATTTGTTGACCCAAGGGCTGAAAGCAGCTGAGGTTGGAAATGATTGAAAGATTCAACAACGGTGCATCGAAACATGTCGGTGACATCTGCACAAGTGACGAAACAGGATTGTATCATTATGACCCCCTAAACTAAGGAACAATCCAAACTGTGGCACCCTAAAGAGCAAGGACCACCACAGAAATGCAAACATCCTTGGAGTCCTGGAATGGTGGTAGTGTTGGTGGTAACTTCTGTTTCACTGGTCATGTGTGCACTGTTGTGTTTGAAACCAAAAAGACTTACAATGGAGTGTTATGTGACATCTTGCATGACAAAAGTCTTTGAAAAATTGAAGGAGAAGCGTGTGAAGACCAAAACAAGAAGTTTGTTGGGATATCATGTCAACGTCCCATCCCATGTCGCCATTAAGACAACTGAGTTTTTCTGTGAAAATTGGGTCAGTGTGTTGGAATGTCCCTTCTATTCTCCAGACTTGGCACCTTGCGAAAGCTTCTATGATAAAAAAAAAAAAAAGTCAAGAGTTTCATGGGATTCCAATCTCTACCTTCTTACTAAATTTGTAAGTACCCTTTTTACAAACACATTTTGTTGTATACAGAGTGTCTCAGAACTCTTTACTCCCCACAATCAAGAGGAAGCAGAGGGTTCCATTTCGACCGTGATGATGACGTCTTAGGAATGCATGTCTGATTGGTTCAGGAGGATGAAACTTTTATTTAGAAGCCAAAGGAGAGTACTTCGAAAAGTACAACATTCCCTTGTATATTGAAATGTTTGGAACGGCTATTATGGAAAACCATATTCAAGGCCTGTTTCTGGCCTCCTCAATTGTCATAATGTAACATTATTTTTGTGGTGTGGAAGACTTGACTCGTTCAGAAATCCATTTAAAAATATGGCTTCCTTCATGATGTAAACGAAAACATGACTGTTCATTGTGTGTGGCTTTCCCTTGAGAGAGCACTTCTTTATAAAATGAAAATATAAGGGTCGTACAAATGAAAGCGAAAATTTATGTGTGGGAAAATAAAAAGACTTGTAGGATCGTAAGTTTTTGTTTTCAACAATTGCAAAACCCCACGTGCAAATTGAATAATAGGTTGCAAGTGTTGCATCATGTGAGAAAGAACGATAGCTCTCGCTTCGAAGCTCTGCGGTCAACAAAATAGGAATAGAGAGCAGTAATTCATTTTTTGACATTTGAAGGAGTTTCAATTTCTGAAATTCATCGTTGTATGCAAGGTCTGTGTAACAAGGTCTCGCCATGTGCAGGTCCCAGTCACGTGGTCTGACGTCATTGCCACAGTTACATGATTGCGTACGTGCGTGTTAGCACTGTCAATTATGTTAAGACCTAATTATTTATTAGAAAAAGGAAAATAAACCAGTTTTGAATTTCAAATTTATGCTTAATATGAAAAAAATGGTACAAGATTTAAATAAAAAAAAATTAAATATGTTCCACTAGCAATCATACATAAAAAAAAATGAATAATGAAAACATTCCTCTTTAAACATTTCAATTAGTAACTTATTTTCTTTTCCTTTTTCTTTCTATTCACATCCGACCAACTTTTTTTTGTAACTCTAATTCTAATATAGATTCTAACTCTAATATATTTTTTAACAACTTCAATAGGAAGTTTTCCATTACTTGGCAATGAAGTATAAGCAAGATTACTAATAATAGAAATAATATTTTCATCTTTCTTAATCCCATTGCTGACAAAATTTTCAACTATAACATTGCATTTCTTTAATGGAATGAACGGATATATATTTAGAGAAGGACAAGACACAAGAACCCTGGAATACAATAAATAATAGTTATTAATTAAAAATACAAAATGAATAAAAAAATAAGATAATAAACAAAAATAATTAAAAAATAATAAATAAAATCTAAATCAAAATATTTTGATTTTATCTATTATTTTTTAATTATTTTTGTTTATTATATTGAGATAACCCCGCACCCCTCCCCAATATATGATATGCTAAGCTGTTAGACTCGCGTGGGGCGCAGAACCATCAAGGGGTTCGGGACCTATAAATGAGGTGCGACTCGACTAGTAACTATGCGGTGGAAGTACGTTCTATTTATTACCTGTTATCACAATAAACATACAGACTTCATCTTATTAATCTCATTAAAGGCGCCCCTTGTCATGCACAAATTGACAAAAAAAAACAAAATATCAATCGTCAGTCTATATATTATTACGTCTGGGGAAAAAAAAAGAGAGAGAGTGATGCTCAACACCAAATTCTGCTGGCAACACAATTTGCAGCAGGTAACCATGCAAACATATCCTTAATCCCAATTATTACAACGTTGAAACCTCATGACATCATCAGAACGGAATTTTTGCCTATGACAATCCAACACTCCCAAATAAGTATTCCCATAACTTAGGACGCTTACCCAGCACCAAGTGCCACCTTTAATGAGGAGAGGAAGGGGGGGGGGGGAGCACAGTAACCCCTCTTGGTGGATGTTGGCTTGTCTGCAACTCACAGTGCAGGAACATCTTGTGCGTTCTTCAATGCCGTGCCTATACACCGTGTGCTGGCTGAGGGTTCTCCAGTGCACAATTCTATCGAATTTTCAGCGGGATATTTGCATGCCCATTCTTCATTATTACAGATGCGCTTAAAATTAACTTAACTAAGAATACAGGTGCATTATCTAACAAATAATTTCCTGTTGTTTAGTTCAATCATTTGTCCCGAACAGATCACAGCATAGTGAGTGGGTTGATTGCGGATTACGGCGAGGGTGTGGCGGGAGGAACACACCAATAACTGCACGATGCAGCTAATTTTCTGTCCTTCGTTTAATCGCGCCAGAATAAAAATAAAGTCACTCACCAGTCTTCTTTTCGTAAGTAAATCTTTACCAGTGTCTTCCTGCTGAGCAACGCAACTTTCTTTGGTCAGACGCGGCGATAATTCCATTTCGTTCGATGAGCCTAGTTCTCATCATTACACATTCCAAAAGGGTCGTTTTAACATCTAATGGCAACAAGCTAATAACTGAAAAAGCTGATATGCAACTAAACCATTTCGAATTGCATTGGACGCAGTAAAAGCTAACATTCAGTAATTAATTGTACGTTAGACGATTTTGGAACGATCATACAGAGCGTCAGAAAAATGTCTGATCTCTACGAATGCTCAAAATTCTCTAGAACGTAAACAACAATTGCTAAACACAACAATCCCAATTATTAATACAATTTTGTAACGAAAAACAATCCCTATAGTAACGAAAAAGCTTTGTTGGTGACATTGGAACGGTTAATTTCCAACCGAGCAACAATCACAGTCGCCAATAACGATCACCACGTAGCCGTGACAATGCCAACAAAAACACACAACAACAAAACATAAGTTTCAACGACAACAGAACACTCTTACACACTAAAACAACTCTGCCTTTACTTCCAACTAAAACTTAACAATACACATTCAACAACAATAAAACTAACACCATTCTACTCATAATACGATTATCACTCATTCATACTAAACAACACATTTTAAACACTCACGTTGCCCTGTACAATATTATAACCGCAACAGCTGCTATTTAAACCCAAAACCACTACTTTTCTCCCGCCGGGACACGTGACACATACTGATATTCCTTGGAATGTTACAATATCTTATTTTTTATTCATTTTATATTTTTAATTAATAACTACTATTTAATAGAATGAGTAAGTCATCTGATGGATATATTAAGTACCCTTTACACATGCTAGTGAATGGCTTTCTCAGTTGCAGTGATGTCATGCGCAGACTCGGACGAGTTTTGGAAAAGTTTTGGTGAGACCTTATATACACAGATCTTGGTTGTATGCAGAACGTCTATGGAAATGACTGCCTACCTTCACTCGTGTTTGGGCATGGAGAAAGAGGTTTTCGGAGGGACGGTCATCATAGCAAGATGATCAACAACCTGGACAAGCAAACCGTGCTATCACGGATGATTCCAAAGCCAAAATTGACGCTGTCTTAAAGGAAAACAGAAGAGTGACAATCGATGTCGTGGTCGATGTGGTTGTGGCCTTAGTCATGGAACTGTTCACTCCATTATCAGGAACCATCTGCACTACAGAAAATCTGTGCACAATGGGTCCCGCATCATTTGACATCAGAACTAGTGTTGTGCCGATACCAATACAAATACCAAAAAGTATCGATACTTGCCGGTATCTAGTACTCAAGTATCGTACATTGTAATATGGCTCAAGTATCGATAGTTTGCACATCGATACTCGATACTGAAAAAACCTATGAGTCACCTAATGAATATGTTCGATTTTCAGTGTTAATTCAGAATCTGTTGAATATTTTAACGCTTTTATTCCAGTGGCTGCCTACTGATTAGGGAAGTATCTTTCGAAGCGTTTGTTTTTATTTCTCCTAACGAGGTCAAGCTGTCGAGCTCACGCCTCGCTCTATGGGCGCACGGGAAATAAAAAAAAAAAAAGCTAATGACTCGGACACGTGATGATAGTAATAGTAGTGAGGTCTAATTGTAATGAGTGATGTTAGCCTCCACGTGCTCCAGTATAGGTTCGACGTCCTCTCAGAAATGCATTTTACCATATAAATAAATACTCATTTTTACTCGATACTATCGATACCTTCTCATTGAGTACTCGATATTGGTATCGAGTATTTTATTAAAGTACTCGATACCGGAAGTATCGATGCTTCATTGGTATCGCACATCACTAATCAGAACAACTTGGAGTTCGAATGGCCATGTCCCTGCAACATTTGACTCGCTATGAACAGGAAGGAGAGAGTTTTCTCGACAGAATCATTACAGGGGATGAAACTTGGTGCTTTCATTTCCAGCTCGAAAGCAAACACCAAAGTTGTCAATAGAAGCATTATGGGCCACCACCCCCGAAAAAATCAAAAGCAATCGCAAACAGCACGGGGAAGGTGATGTTGATCGTGTTTTTTGATCTCAAAGGCCCGATTTTACTGGACTTTCTTGAAAAAGGCACCACAGTTAACGCAGCACGATATGGGGAAACATTGAAGACACTGTGTGCAGCCATCAAATGCAATCACCCTGGACTTCTTACAGAACGAGTGCTTCTTTTCCACAACAATGTGCGTCCTCACACCTTGAAATCAACAGTAGACCTCATCAAAAAATTCAACTGGGAAGCAATACAGCATCCACCTTACAGCCCTGACTTATCCCCAAGTGAATTTCACGTGTTTGGGGATCTCAAGAAATATCTGAAAGGCTGCAGGTTTCAGTCAGATGATGAAGTGAAGGAAGAGGTTTTGGAATGGTTCCACACGCAACCGAAAGGCTTCTTCCATAAAGGAATTACATGCCTTGTTACACAGAGGGATAAATGCCTTATCGCATTTGGGGAGAGTTTTTAAATTCCTTGTATACACTTTGGATAAAATAAATAATTTTTGTTTTCATTTGTACGACCCTTATATATCCCTTTTATGAATTTTAGTAAGTGTACAACTTTTCCAGTTTGTGTTGCTTTACCTTGTCTAAGCCTGTTCCATTTTTCTTGAAACTCGGAAGTTTCTCAAGTTTTTGAGTACAGTCGATTCCGGTTAATTGGACCACATCAGGAAGCGATTATTTTGTTCCTAATAACCGGCTGGTCCGATTACACGAATATGCCCTATGTTACAAGATGGGACGTGCTAAACGTAACATATTAAAATGTCATTTAAATACTGTAATAATAATACGAGGGTCGCCCAGAAAGTAATGCACCACAATTTTTTTCTTCAACAATTATTTATTGAACACAATGAAACTTATACACATGAAAGAATGATGTTTCTTCTACACTCCCTATTTTTTCACATAATCTGCAAAAAATTGTGAGAAAAACTTTTTTCTACATGGGCCTCCCTACATGGGCCCTGTTCTATGGCCTTTCTCCAGTGAGACACAAGGGTTTTCTCGCAGCCATGTCTTGCCGACCGTGGCAAATCTTGGAGCACTGCCGAACTGTTTTCTGATGGCCTTACCCTCTGTGCCCAGCAGCTAACCGTGAATGTTTTTCAACTGCTGATTCTCCATAAACTGCACATAAATGTTTGTGAATTTTTCCAACAGTTTCTTGCTCTGCAGTGTGAAATTCAATGACACGCTGCTTGTAATGTACATCACTTACAGATGCCATGTTGTTCCATTGCTGCACGTACGCTATCTGTCGGAAAAAAACGGCAACTTTGCACATGCACTCCGAAAACTTCAAGGAAACCCTCGTATTATAATAATAATAATAATAATAATAATAATAATAATAATAATAATAATGTTTTGATTTTAATGAATTAAGAAAGTGTATCCCCAATACATAATGGAGTTCCCTCGTATGGTCCTATGTCCATGGCGTGTAAGGGGGGCAACATCTTAGGGTGAAGAGGTGAAGGTCCTGGTTAACAGGTCTGATCTACTCTACCCGTACTTTAATCTTGAGGGTCCAGATGACCCATGTAGGGCTGATGAGCTGATTACTTTAGCTAAGAGCCTGCTGATGATGGAGATAGCTAACAGGACGACCCATATTGGTGATCACTGATTGGTACTAATGAGTTACTTGATACCGGCTCGGATGTCACCTGGGTTACCAAGGCTCACGGGTTAGGCAGAGGCTCAGGTTCAAAAATTGTCACAATCTCCCAGGGCCACTGATGGCAAAAGCAGCTCCAACCCCTGTTCGGCTACTGCAACGTCACAACCTGTCCCTAGTGTTTCAAGAGCTCCTTTGCCTTCGACCACTAAGGCAGGCAAGCCACGCCAATGGTTGAAATGGACCAATGACAAAAACCATTTTATCTTGCGAGCCTACTATGTAATCACTAAATTGGAAACTAACACTACAGCTTACAGGTAAGGCAAAGCCACCTAGAAACAAAGCCCCCTCAATCAGTCATGTGCTACATGATGACGTTGCATACTGCGGCCGAGTCACACCAGCAACCAACGAACGCCACGCCACTCTCTCTCTCTAGCTCCAGCAATACAAGGCTAAAGTAACAAGTGTTTCCACGTGAATCAACTGTGTCGATTTTTCGGTAATATCTTTTTATTCAGTGTACCTTCATTTTGTAATTTCTCATGCCTCGTAAGTGTTGTGTGCCTGAATGTAAGGGGAACTATGACACTGGCCCGAAGGTTAGTGTGTTTAGTTTTCCACGTGGCGAAGAAATGAAAAGAAAATGGTTAAGAGCAATTTTTCGGGACGAATTTGTGCCATCAAAACAATCAGTGGTGAGTTATAATTTTACTATAACTTTAATTAAAAAAGTTCATGATGTGTGTGCATGTGTTAAGAAAGTATTTAGTAATTCACTTATAAACATAGTCATTGATTGTTTATATGTTCGTTGATTGTTGATGTTCCTAATACTAATATTGCATATGATGATATATAACTAATAGGTCTCTTAAATAAGGTAATCTTCCCTTTATTAAAAGGCCAGTTTCGGTTTTACAACACCATCACTCATACATATGAGGGTAGGGGGGGGTGCATTTAATGCATATAAAATTTAATTATATACATGTATTGCTATAGAGGTTCTGCAGATATACCGGGTGGGCAAGAAATAACGTGAGGTGTTCAGAGCTCGCTAGCGGGAATTCTATTAGGCCAAATGCAGTACATTTTGGTGTATATACTTAGTGGAACATGCAGTTTCGATTTCTGCAAAAAAAAAAAAAAAAGTACCAAAAGTCGCCATAGGGGGCACTTACTTCAAGAAAACAATGAATACATTTGCATAAGCGCGTTCCGTGTTGAGCAATCATGACAATAAAAGGCAAAGCTGAGGATTTCCCATCATTCACGAACGAATGGCCTGACGATGACGCTTACTCTGCCTGACCGGGCGTTCTTAGTCAAGTTGTTTTATCAGAAGAGCGACTTTGCAAGTGCTGCCCTTCGTGAATTCCTGCGATTGAAAACGTTACGAAGAGGACCGATGAGCATAACTAACTTACGGAAAATGATTGAACGATTTGAATCTACTGGAACTCTAGGAGTGCAACCAGGCCGGGGACGCAAACGAATCAGGCAGCAACACTTTGAAGAAGTTGCAACTGCTGTTGTGGAACAGGAGATGACTACTGTGCAGGGTACCAGTAGTGCACACACAATAGCACGCCAAACAGATATCCCATATTCGACGGTGAGGAAAATATTGCATAAGATATTGACATTTTATCCCTATAAACTCACACCTGTTCAACAATTGCTTCCTGGAGATGAACGTACCCGAACTGACTTTTCGTTGAGATTTTTAGCATGTATGGAAGTGGATGATGCATGGCCATGGCAAATTTTATAGAGTGATGAGGCACATTTTTATTTGAATAGTGATATCAATACCCACAACTGCCATATTTGGGCTGCATCAAATCCACAAGTGTCTGCCAACTCCTATGCATTCATCGAAACAAACAGTATGGTGCGGCTTTACTGCTTCTTTCATCATCGGCCCGTACTTTTTTGAAGAAATCCGTCCCCGTGGACCGGCGACTTGTTCCGTCAACTCTGCCAGGTATGCCGATATGCTTGAGAATTTTATGATACCGCGATTGCAGGAAAAGGGTTGTCTGGATTTTACCATTTTTATGCAGGATGGTGCGCCACTGCACATCGGACGTCAGGTGCAGCAGATCTTGCGAGAACGTTTTTCAGACAACAGAATAATTAGTCGTGCATTTCCCATGGTATGGCCACCCAGGTCGCCTGATCTCAACCCTTGTGATTTTTGGTTATGGGGATATTGAAAAGCCTTGTGTATCAAGCACATGTTCCTGACCTCTCAACCTTAAAGGATCAAATAACGTTACATATCAGACTAATTAATGCAGATATGCTGCGAGCTGCCGTAGAAAATGTCGTGTACCACATGCAGCTATTGGAACAACACACTGGTGGTCATATTGAAACACATTTGTAATTAAAAATAAAACATTGTTTATTGTTGTTACTAAAGTTGGTTTGTACGGTATTTTTTCATTTGACAATTAGGTATTCATTGTTTTCTTGAAATAAGCGCCCCCTATGGCGACTTTTGGTACTTTTTTTTTTTTTTTTGCAGAAATCGAAACTGCATGTTCCACTAAGTATATACACCAAAATGTACTGCAAATGTAATAGAATTCCCGCTAGCGAACTCTGAACACCTCACGTTATTTCTTGCCCAACCGGTATATAAGTTGCTAAAGGTTACCTTATTTACGGATAAACGATGTCAGGGTCTTGTTTTGATGGGGAATAGTTAAAAAGAAGCACAGAATTGATTATTAAAGCCATACTGGGTGCATTATGTATGTATTTTTGTGTCTGTTCTCATCTGTTATTCACTAATCCTGTAGATAAAGCTATTGCTTCAAAACGCCTAGGTTGTTCGTAATAAATTCCAGTTATGTTGCTTAATAATCGATTCCATGCATCTTTAATTAATCATAGACATTTACATGAGAGCTAACAGCTTCCTAACTTTACTACAAATAGATGTTCGAATTGCACTTTCGCCCCCATGAGATTAGGAGGAGCTCCTCGGCAGTAGATAGCAAAACAAGACAGACCATCACTGCACCCTTAACTATACCATGTCTCATCCAAGGTATGCTATGCAAAAGCTAAAAACTACCTATAATAAAATGTAGTTAATAAGAAATGTTGATTATTTGAATAATCAATTAAAAAATTATTTGTTTCAGGTGCAATACCCTCGCAGTTACCTGGTTGCCCGAAATATTTGTCTGCACCTCTAACAATAGGTAGAGACAGTCCTGATGAACGAAAAACCCGTATTGAAAATTGTGGATTAATGGCAGCAATTGAAGAAAGCATCTCGACTCATGCCAGTTATATGGAGAAATTGCAGCTATCATCAATTGAAGAGGTTAAAGAAAAGCTTCTGTCTCGTCCCAAAAGCGAGTGGATATCGATCAATAAGGAAGATAGTGTGAATTTCATTTTATTCAGAGATGTTCCTTCACCCAAGGTAATTTGTAGTCTGCAGATGAACTCAGATATGATGTTAAGAGCATACCAATTTGATGTGGAGATTAAAAAGCTACCAACTGGACAAAAAAAAGAAACCTTTCTTATTACTGCCCACTAAAATAACAAACTTTAATGAATTAGAAAATGTTCAGGAATTGATGCATAAAAGTTATTTCCAATTACAAGAGAATAACGGAATTGATGAATTAATGTCTCTGATCGATGAACTTTTGGACGAGCTAAATGACCAGAAAAAAAAAATCTATTACTTTTTTAAAAGAACAAATTTCTTTATTAAGAGTAGCTAGACCAAAATATAATGTAAACACTACAGTTCTCTGTTCACTGCTTCATACAATATCTCCACATGCCTACAAGTTTTTGAGGTGCTGGTGTAATAACCCTCCGAAGTCCTTCAACAATTGCATGGCTTTGTAGTAGTTTCCAAACAAACCCTCTGCAAGAACAGAATGACCATAAATTTTTGCATTACATTCAAACAAGGTCAGAAACATTATGCAGCGAAGATCAGATAGTGATGTTATTAATGGATGAAATCCATTTATCTTCTTCATTGGATTATAAAGGTGGACAGATTGTTGGAAGTGCTTCTAACTGTGAAGAGGTTGCAACAAGTGCTTGTGTTTCATGATTGCTGCTGTAGGATCATCATACAAGGATGTTGTTCATGTCTTACATGTGAAAAGGTTGACTGGAGAAGTTCTGTTTGATATTGTTAAAAAACTTATAATAGGTTTAGAGAGTATTGGATTTGAAGTGTTGGGTATAGTGGCTGACAATAATGCTGTTAATAAAGAAGCCATGTATATGTTTAGTGACAAAGCAGCTCTTCAGGTTAGGTATCCCCACCCATGTGATCAAAGCCGGCCCTTGTTCTACATCATAGAGAGCGTCCATCTCCTGAAATGCATCAGAAATAACTGGTTAAACCAAAAAGATAATATGATGCAGTATCCAGATTTTGATGGGGAAGGTGGAGGAATTGCAACTTTGAAAACTTTGCGGGTAATGCCTGGCCTAGAGAAAAGCAATCTTTTGAAATATGGATATGGTTTGACATTGAAGGCCTTGTACCCATCATCCATTGAACGCCAGAATGTTAAACTGGCTGTAAACATTTTCAATAATAACATTGTACAGGAAAAATTCAAACTGATTGTTTGGAAGATCGCTTCGGCCAATACAGACAAATGTCTGGCAGTAACTATCACGTTTCAATGCGTCAAATCTGTGAATCTGAGAACAAGTTAAGAATTCAAAATATGCTGCCACTGAGGATGATCTTGATAGTATACCAGATAATACGTGGCCACAGTTGCATTATATAGCTGGGTACTTGGCACATAGTGCCATAAAGAAATTTAAATGTTCATAGTGTGAACAATTTTTAATTTCAACAAACCTTAGCACACATGATAGTCTAATTATTGCAAATGATCGAGGAGGCCTTCGTTACCCATGTGAAGATGTAATTTTATGTTCAGCGTATACATTTGTTATTAGCAAATTAATAACTGAAAAAGAATCTATCTTTTTACAGCATTCAAATCAGAGAGAGCTTATACTCGGAACAAATTTAAATAATCTACCTGAAAATTTGTTTTTAGGATTTAATTGTAAAAATCATGCACTTCAATCGTGTATAAAACATATTTTATGGGCTTGTACAAACATTTGTTTGAATAATTACACAAAGAAAATTAATGACATTTTACAAAAAAAATCCATGATGCAGTGTAAAAGATTTAAAGCTTGATTATTATGTATAATTCTCAACTTTGTATGTACTGTAATACTGATGAATGTAGACTTGTAAAAATAAACAGTCAATAGGAATAAAAAAATTAAACTTGTTTTACGAAATTAAGGAATTTTTTTTATTTGGTTTATTTACATTTTTAATTCTAAATTGTGTTAAAACAAGATGGCAGAAAAGATTTGGTAAGTTTATAAATTAAGATAGTTTAATTTCTTATTTTTTTTAATGATTATTTAACAAAGTGAATGCTTCAAAAAGTTTTTTGCTTAAGTAAAATATCAAAGTTTTTAAGGAAAATAAAGCATTAACAATTGTTGAATTGGCTACAAAAAATTATAAACCTAAATTTTTTTATTTATATATGATAGTCTTTTTTAATAATTCTATACAAAAATATTACTTTAAAATATTACATGTCATATGTTTTTAAATATATTAAACAAGTATTTTATATGATTATTGATGTTCTCTTATTGCATATTGTAAGTTATTTCAAGATGCTTCTCTGTTATATCCCCTTGTTAGAGTGATTCAGCCGCAGTATCATACGTCATCAACTCTCTCGAATAGGCTTTGTTTCTAGGTGACTTTGGATAAGGCTTATACCACAGAGGAATAAAAAACAGAGGGGAAACTCCCTATAACCACAAGGGAAACTTTTCTGAGATCACGTGACCAAAGTCAACCAATGAAATTTTCCTTAAAAAACACTCCTAGCTTCGCGGCGCTACTGTCGGTTTCGTCATAATTATGTCATTCTCCTGCAAATGGATTGTTGGAGAGGCAAGTCATATGACATCAGATATATACATTGCTTAACGTTTTTTCATCGTAATTAATAATTTAATTCAAGCTAATTAAAAACTTCGAAAACCGGTTATGATGCATGGTGGACTATCATTGGCATGAAAAGATGAAATTAATATTGCATTGCCACGATTTCTTATTGATGGTCTCTGATCAACACGAGCAACGGCGAGCTAATATAAACACGAGTGCTTCACATGAGTGATCACGTGACAAATCAACAAGACAATTTTTTGTTTATATAAAACATATTTTAATTTTGAATACAAATTTGTGTTTTAACATTATATAAGAATTAATACATAAACTACATTATTTTATTTATTATTTTCAAAATTGTGTCCTCATTAGCACCACGAAACTAGTATTGAAAAATGACGTAGTGTTTTCCAATCACGTGGTAGAGTTTCCCATTTGTTCATCTGTGGCTTATACAGGGTTACAGGGAAAGTCGACCTAGATATTTTAGGACGTTACTATCTAGATCGTTGCTGATAGATTTGAAAAGTTAGCCGTTTTCTAGATATGTGATTTTAAAAGAAAAGATATCATTTTTTTTCTCCAATTTCAACTTCATTTTTTTTAATTTTCAGACTCTAGGGTCAAATGTTTTGCTATTTTTACATAGAGGGTATGCCAGTTTATAAAAATAAATAATAAAATTTGAAACGACTTGCTATCAGTTTAAACTAAACATTTACTCTTTGCAGTCTGAGACCGCTTTCTGTGTCATTTTGTGTTTGATGTGCCTACTTAACTGAGAGTATTATGGTTTTTTGGATAGTGTAATGGCCCACGTATTACGATGCTAAGCGATTACAGATGCTCACTGGAATTTTGCCAGTGGGCGTGGGTACAAATCCTCTCCAAGAATAAAACTCTACTACTAAACTTGAGTTGGGTCCCGTAATTTCTTGAGAACTCGTTTATTCACAAGTTTTCTACAGGAAGATAGGATGCTACATGAGTTTCCGTTCGTTACTTTAAATCCCAGAAAGGGGGGGCGCCCCCCGCCCACAATGCAAAACTAAAAAAAAAAAAAAAAGGTACTGTAAAAATTCTACTATAATGCGAAAATTTTTGACCTGAAAAGCCACCTAAATTTGTGGGATCGCATTATACAAGAGGGAAAAATTAGCGCTACAACAGCTGGGGAGGGGACGAACTTCAAACGAAAATAGTGTATAACATTGAATATATTGGTATATTATAGTACATTACACAATATATATGGTACATTAATTCGCTTTTTATCTCAATTTCCCATCCATTTTTACGTCACCAAAAGCTAACGGGCAGGGGGTAAAATTAACTTCCATCTGATGAATTTCAAACGAAAATTAACATAAAATATTTAATATGCTGGTACATTACAGTATTTACGTATGATGTCATACAGTTTAAACAATGTACGTTGCATTAATTTGCTTTTTTTTCTCAATTTCCCATCCACTTTTCCATTACCAAAAGTTAACTTGAGGA
>JAHWFO010117376.1:59782-77460 GCA_023313115.1 Rhysida immarginata
TTAAACAATTTCCGCTCCATTATCTCACTTTCTACCCCCCCATCCCCCCCCCCCCCCCCCCCCCCCACCCTCCCCCCCCAGCGGGGGGGGGGGTGATTTCAAACTAGCTTCAACAATCTGAAGAATTTCAAATGAAAATTAGCATATAATATTTATACCGGCATATTACAGTATATTATGTAGTATATAGGATATATAGCACACTAATTCCCTTTTTTTCTCAATTTTTCGTCCCCTAAAGCTAATGCAAAAGTGAATTCTCAGAAACAAAATGGCGATGCCATTGGGGAAAAAATCACTGGCTCACTTTTTATTTATTATAATTTCTCTTGCTGCCATTTATTGATAATAATTGAACAATATAGGCATGACATTAAATAAACTGGTAACAATAAAGGTGAAAAGTGAAATAAATTTTTGATCAGTAAAATTTTTAACAGCCAGTATGTTCTATCTCCTGAAATTGTCCAAAAACGTTTCTAAAATTGAAATGAATATTTATTACAGTACTTAATGCATGAATACATAATTTACCATAACTTTAATAATTTCAAAAAATGAACTTACAACATATAATGAAATCTACCATAGCTGTATTGTTTTTGTCTTCTTTAAAATTAAATAACCTTTTATTATTTAATTATAAACTTTTATAATAAACCACCATCTGCTCTGTATTAAGGCACGTTTTGAAGAATCAGGCGATAATGAATGAGATTTTGAAGTTTTTTAATTGTATACATCCAGGTTATTACAAAATAGAGATTTTTTTTTTGTACATTCTTGCATATTTTATTTCTCCTAAGTTAGCGACGAATCAAAAAAATGGGGATCGCATTATACAAGAGGGTAAAATTTTTACTGGTTTTTTGGCCTCTGAAAATGCGATCGCATTATAGTAGAATACTTACGCTAAGTACAACTTTTATATATATATTTTTTTTTCTTTTAAAATTCTTTCTAAACAGGAGCTAGACACTGTGAAGGTTCTAAAAGTTTAAAAACGATTCTTGAATCGATATTTTAAATGAACTTCATTTTAATCCAATTCGAACAACAATTAAACAAAAAAATTAACTAAATAAGGTTCTGTCTCGTATTTTAAATCTCAAATTGTTCCGCTAACCAGCTCTTTGTCGCAGCTAATTTACAAGGAAACCATTCAAGGCTTGAAATAATTCACTGACGGGAACTTCCCGGTCAATAGCTTTAAAGACTAAGAATCGAGTCCACTCTGTGAGTGATAATTTCCTTTAGATTTCTTCACTTGAATGAGATCAATTTGCCCGACATCTTTGTGGGTTTCAAAGATATCGAAAAACGTGGCTTTCTGAATCCAGTTCAAATTTGCCTTCACTTTGTTCAATTGCTGGATATCAATTAGCTGGGTAATGTCTACTGAATAAGTTGATTAATTTTTTCCTTTTATGACTCAAACATGTCTGAAATTAAACGTATTCTGGAATGCATATTAGGCCAAAGGAATATGGTAGGCGAAAACGACGTTCCATAATTCTCCCGATATAATACGCAATCTTAAATTATGTAAAAACATACACAGGTGAGTAAACAAGATACATTCCCTGAGATGAATCTTAACGATCAATTATGCAATTTTCCTTTCCAAATTCCAATAGTTAATCTTCCAAAAATATTTCCAGATAAAAGAGGGAGAAAATTACTGCATAGTGGGGTTATATTCGTAATTCATCATTCATTCATGGACGGGTAGGTAAGTTAGTAAGGGAGGGAATACGTGATCGGGTCTCTCCCCTCCCGCAAAAGGGGTCATAATCATGATAAATAATAATGAGTAATCGTGGCGACATGTGAAAACGGAATATCAACTTTGAAGAGTGTAAATTAACACCTTGGCATCCACTACATGAATCCATTAACTTAGCTGGAGTCATTGCTTAACAAATATTTTTTTTCTCCCTTGGATTGATTGTCCGTCTTTCACCTTTACCATCATTCTTATTGAGCATTGTCTCTTATTTTATTTTATTATTATTATTATTTTTTTTTTTTTTTCCTTGTTTCGTTACTTCTCAGTTGCAATGGAATTGTTATGTTCAGTCGTCTTTTTATATTTTTTCCTTTTCTTTAGTTTACAGATCACTGAATTTCTTTAAATTGTAAAAACGTCTTTTTTTATCGAACGCATTAGCAAATTATTATTATTATTATTGTTTGGGGAAGCCAAACTCGGATCAAGTCCAGAAGCCAATCTCAGAGGCGGACCCAA
This sequence comes from Rhysida immarginata, assembly GCA_023313115.1. Lineage (NCBI taxonomy): Eukaryota > Metazoa > Arthropoda > Chilopoda > Scolopendromorpha > Scolopendridae > Rhysida > Rhysida immarginata. The sequence goes on from JAHWFO010117376.1 coordinate 62,031, forward strand.
AAGAGGGCCAAGCCCAAGAGACTCAAATGCAAGGAAGGGAGAGTTACGCACTTGTGGGAATATTGATGTTTGGGTGTAGGAATTATTATTATATTAATATATAATAAGTTCTAGGAAGAGACACCTTACTGTTTGTAATTTTGACGATTTAAAAGTATATGTTGTTATTAATTTCCCATCATTCCATACAAGCCCTAATGGGGCTTCGGAACATGGGAGACTACTGTCTTATATGTATAAAAAGATTCATTCTATAATAATATTTAACTTAATTTATTGTTCTTCACTGTTGTAAACAATAAAATAATAAAACAATAAAAACAATTGTTCTTCACTGTTCTACAATTCATAATTGTAAATTATGAATTGTAAATAAATAAAAATAAATAAATATTAAAAAAAATAATTATTATTATTATTATTATTATTATTATTATTATTATTATTATTACATTTATAGCATTCCATATAGGCTAATTCGTCAAATACTGACTTTTCACAATCGGGTCTCACTCCAAAAATATAATACAGAGTTTGTTTTACCTGATTTTCGTTTCAATGCACTTGTAAGATTGTCGACTCCAGTACTCGAAACTGCCAAACCGTCTGGGCAGATCATTAGACTTCCACTTCCACATTCACCGAACATTCCACCCATTACGAATCGATGAGGGAAAAAAAAATAAAAGAGAATATCGTATATCAGCAATTTTATCAATTTAACATGGTAAGATCACTCTTAGAATTCTTCTCCTCGTTTTTTTCTCTTTTTTACAAACTAATGTTGACTTCGACAAAATAGCAAAATCTATTTAAGTCCACGTTTTTGAGTCATTGTATAACATTTATCAAAGATAAAGAACCTACCTTCAGGAGGTGTGCTGATTTTCATCGTATTGGTTTTTTTTTTGTTGTTTTTTTTCTCAACAGGACCGTTAAAGGAATGAACTGTTAATTAAGTCCTTCTTCTCTGCCTCGAAAACAAGGAAATCATTGCTTGGAGTATTTTCCCAAGACATCCTTTTGCCATTGAAGTCTCAGCCGGAAACCTATATTTTTCGAATCTCTAAATAGCACATTGTTTCTTAAACAAAACGTCGTGTTTATGGTTACTAGTCTCATTGTTATCGCTTGTCAACAGAAAACATAATAAATCATTATTGTTGGTATTAAAACTAAACTTTATGACACACAACTCTATCGTTTTTATTCTTGTAAGCACAAAATGAATATTTTCTTATATTTCTCTATTAAACTTTCCCCAAATAGGCTCTTTCACTGTAATAGTCATAATAAGATGTAATAAACTGAATCATAATAGTTTTGTTCGATATAATAATTTTTTTTTTTTTTTTTTTTGAAGAAAACACCAAGAAAGTAATAGGGCCGTTACAATAATTAAAATGACGTAGAAGTTATTAAAATAATTTGCAGGATAAGTTCAATAGAACTTTTTTTAATTAATGTGCTTCAAAATTGGGAACACTTAATGAAAACATCTGCATTCAAATAGTTATCGAACAACTACTTTAAACTGATAGCAAGTTTGTTTCAAGTTTTATTATTTATTTTTATAAACTGGCATACCCCCTACACATAAACAGCAAAAAATTGGACCCTAGAGTCTGGAAATTAAAAATAAAAGTTGAAATTAGAGCAAAAAATATTATTTTTTCTTTTAATTTAAAAGTCACATATCTAGAAAACTGTTAACTTTTGGATAGTAGGTTATAGGGTCATATATATTGGCAACTACCTAAATAATAACGTCTTTAAATATCTAGGTCTACTTTCCCTGTAACCCTGTATAACACTTTCAAAGAGACATATCCTCACAACACAGTCACTGAACAATGCATTACAGATCAGCTTCGCATAATTGTTATGAACAATTTAATCCCCTTACCTATGCTTCAGAAAATAAAGCATGAAGTTGCACAACAGCTTACAAGAACACGAGCCATCTACACAAACAGACACTTAATACACAGATTCAAACACTAACATTGATATCACTAATGAACTTGAAGAACACACTCAAAAATGAACTTCACCGTATTCATCCACAATACAATAAGAATGCTAAACTTACTGAAACAATAAATGACACCCTATAAAGATACCTTATAGTTTACATGGGAACAAATCCCACACATAGACCAGGTATACCTAAAATTTGTGACTGAGGGTCAGTGTGTGTTTCGTTTGGTGGGGGTGGTGTGTGCGTGCGTGCGTTGTGCGTGCGCATGTGTGTGGGTGGATTGTGTGTATGGAGTTGGGTATGGTGTTGGTTGTTATAAGTGTTAGCACGCATGATTAATTTGCATAATTGTGTGGCGTTTTTTGTAAAAATGAGTGTGCATGGTTAAATATTTTGAGTATTATAACGAAAATTATCGTTTTTAAGAAACAGTGTTATTGTTGTTCAGAGATTGAGGTTTCCCTCTTCTACAACAATGCCATAGCCAGAGAGGCTGGGCTTTGTTGTAGCGGGGAGAAATTCTCGGTAAAGCTACAACCTTTCTAAATTTCGGTAGTATTGTTAAGTTTTTGTAGATGTTAAGCGATAAGCGTCAGCAACGGACGTGTTGTTGAGTGGGCGCTGAACGATGCGCGAAAGCTATCATGCTTGAGATTCGAAAATGGCGAGTTCGCAAAAGCCTTTTTTCGATAGGATAGAAAAAAAAAGTATGAGCTTTGGCAGCGGCAGCAGATTGTTTTAATAAAAAAAAAAAAGAAGTCTGAACCCGCAACAAGATGTCATTTTGTATCAATAACGAGGAGGTGAATCTGCACGAGTCGTATTTTACAACATAGAACGATGTGAATGCTCTTTTGTCAACTGAGATGAGAAAACACCTTGCCAACGAGAGCGGTGAGATCGTTTAAATTATATTCGATGCAGCGTAAAATAACGTTTTAACGAGTTCAAGATTGAACATAAATCAATAAAAGTCACTAATGAAGATTTTGAGTCCAAGTTCGCGGAACTATTTTTTTATGCGCCTTTAGTGTATGCGAGCGAAAGGGCAAAACCTGTTAAGTGAACGTTCCCTGTATAAGAACTTGTGTAGAAAAGCATACCGCTTTATAGTTAAACAAGGATAAAAACTGATAGGACAGTTATTAAGCTAATTTTAAATTAAACTTTATAATTCTTAAAAGAAAGTCTAATAATTGAGTCTTGTCTATACTAGTAAATATGAATAATTATAAAGTAAAAGTTATTTATATAAGTGATCACCGCAGTGCTAATTAAGCGTAAAAATAGGGATTTGGACAGGTATACACGGAAGCTATAAACCCCAGTGATGGAGAAATAAGGAATATAGCTAATTAGATAAGCTATATAATTGGTATTGCTTTCCCAGGGTTAGCGTATCCCTCCCTCATTATAAAGGGGTACACGACGCTTGCATGCGTTGTTTATATAGCTTTTAGCCATAACAAGATCAGTCAAACAGGGATAGCTAGCATACCTGAACCACTCTACGTAATAGCAGGTCACTTATATGAACCAAACACAGATGTATGATAGTAATAAGGGTATTATAATCAGATTACGTACTCAATATGCAAAGTGCATTATGTTTATGCCAATCTTTAAAATATTGTTGTTAACTTTGTTAAAGGGCCCCAGATTTGTAATAAGTCATTAATTATTTTATTGATATTAGATTATTTCTAATTTGTTTGATCAATCTTTGGATAAATATTAAAGTCATTAGTAAACCGAAGCACACTGGGTGTATGTTTGTTTTTTTTCGACCTCTAACAAGTCCACCCTCCCTTGCTGCCACGTACGAAGGTCAGGTTTGTCCCACGACCCCATCTAGGTCACACCCCCGCACGTGGGTGGCACAAAACGGGGGAAATTTTGTTTTACACGAATACATATATCTTACAAAGTGCATTGAAAAAATCTATCTTTAGAATACATGCACCTTCTTATTTACACTGGGGCTTTTACAGTTACATCCACACTGGGAAAGAAAACAATCCATAAATACACACAAAAATTATCCACCCAACAGAAACCTAAATGGTAAAAGCGGATTGAGTCTGATATAAAAAACAAATCCGCAAGCAATTAGGTAGACTTACACAGTACAAACAATGCTTCATCAAAGCAGAACAAACTCCTCAGACAGTTATTTAAGAAAATTAAAACACACACCAGATATGAGCAGCACAATCAGCACATTACAGAATATTTGGATACATTAAAACAAAAGTTAGCTGCAAAAACACAACGCCTGAAGAGAAATAAAACATGCACTCAGTGCAAACAACAGACTAAATTATTTGCAAACAATGAGAATACATTCTATAAGCAGTTAAACAAAGACTATGCACACACAAAATACTGGTCTGCCAACAGAAACGGCATTCCAACATTATTGGTCGTCTCTTTGGTCTGTCTCAGTTGAACATAATAGGGAAGCTAGCTGGATCAGGGAAGAGGAGCAATTAGCATCCACACTACCAAACATGCCTTATGCTGACATTACACCAGATAAACTCTAAAAGTTGTTAAACGTACACACAATTGGAAGGCTCCAGGTGTAGACAGGATTCAGAACTTGTGGTATAAGCACTTCACCTGTTTGCATCTGACCCTTGCAAAACAGATTTCCAACACTTTGCAAACACCACAGACATTGCCACATTTCCTCACACAAGGAATAACATACATGGTACCAAAGTCACATAACACTAGAGATCCCACACAATATAGACCTATCACATGCCTGCCTACACTTTACAAAATAATGACTGCCTGTATCGCAAACAAAATTTATACACACATTGACATAAACAACATACTCACTGAACAACAGAATTACAGGGGCTGTAAGGAGCAACTTGTGATAGACAGTGTGATCCTACGGCAAACTCACAATAAACATTGACACCTCCATGCAGCCTACATTAATTACAAAAAGGCCTTTGATAATGTCTCACACTTGTGGCTTTTATATACACTATGATTATATAAAATAAACACTACACTTAACACATTTTTAGAAAGTACAATGCTGCATTGGAGAACTATACTACACCTCACAGTCAACAGTGAAACCATCACGACTGACAAAATACAGATAAACGGGGGCATTTTCAAAGGTGACTCACTGAGCCCACTCTGGTTTTGTCTTGAACTAAATGCACTGTCAAACAGACTGAACAGCACAACTTACGACTACACGATAAAACTCAATAAAATCCGCCACTACATGCTTTACATGAAAATCTACGCCTCCACACAAATACAATCGCACCAGTTACTTGACATTACACAAACATTTTCAAAAACCATTTGGGTTGGACAAATGCAAAACCATTCACATTGAAAATGGAGTGCTCCGTGAAGGGAGCTTCACTATAAGAACCAGGTCACATTGCTGCTTTGAAAAATGACGACTTTTACAAATATCTAGGATTTAAAGAAGCCAAGCTTCTGGAGCACAAACATAAAGAATACACTCACTAAACAATATCTTCATAGGCTAGAGGCAATAATAATAATAATTATAAACTGGATAGTCTCCAAACACAGGTAATAATTTTTCGATTGAAAAATGGAAGGAAAAATTCTGGGACCTGGATTCGAACCAAGAACCTCTACTATCATGGCCGACGCTTCTACCAATTGGGCTATCACAGACACCTGGACAGCCAAGCTCTCTAAACACATGACTACTTCTCAAACAACAACAACTACAATAATAATAATAATAATAATAATAATAATAGCTAATTTTATATTTACTAGCTGAATGCTAATGCTGATTGACAGGAAGGAATTACATGTGATACACGCTTGACTTCATTTTGCCAAAAAGCGGAGATCGCTGCCGGTTTCAGGAAAGAAAGTGGTGGGGTTGTTCACCTCCCACTGGTTTTGCTCTTGTCAATACGGTACAATGCTGTACGACTTTTCCGACTGCCTGATCTTTTGTAAAAGCATAAATTCTCCTAGGGAGCCCAAGGGATTTTATTAAGAATTTCTCCCACATGTGGCCGACCCACTTTATATCCGCTCTATGCGGGTTACTTATGGCTTGTTTTTCTTATCTGCTCTCGCGTTCTATGGTCTGATTAAACGGAATTTCGGTCCAAATAAGCTCATGTAATAAGATTTGTTTCGGTTCTTTAGGATTCGTTCCGAATAAGCGGCTGGTCCGATTAACCGGAATCGACTATACTTTTTTGGTGGCTATTCATTGATTTACTTTGTCAATGAAAATTATGGATATGTCTGTCTACTGTCTGTCGCCATGTTCCTATTAATTTATAGGATATATGATATATTAAGTAGAATTTTATGGTGATAACAAATATGTAATTTTTTTGATAATCTCAAAGGGTTTCGAATTTATTCCTTGTAACCAGCAATTAGGAGTCTATTATTGCCATCTACTAGTGGCAAACATTTTTCTATCATGGAGGACTTGGATGCATATAATTTTGTTAATTGGTAATGTGCTTTCTGTGTTTCTTGGTTTGAATTATTTCTTGTCAGTGACTATATTTTCCTAAGATAAAGATGCTCTGATGTTTTTCAATCCATTTTACTTTGTTTTACGTAGTATAAGGAAGGATTGTAATCACGAAAAATTTCGATCTCGAGATTTTCACTGATGCTCACGTTTTCAGGTACCTAGATTACGAAAAAGTGATTTTTGGAAAGTGTCTGTGAGTCTGTGTGTATATGTGTCCACGATAGCATCCAAACGGCTAAAGCTATCGAGACCAAACTTTAACCTTAAGATTATAATCTTCCTCGGGAGGTCTGATTAGTTTTCCAGTGGAATTGGTGAGCCGTAAGTATCAGTTTACTCCAGCGCCAAAATGTAAATTTTGAGATATCTCGTTAACCATTGTGTTTATGAAAATTTTGAAGGGATTGAAAAGTGTTACATTTATAATTTTAAACAACTTTTGTTAACAAAATTTTTCAAAATTCCAACCGGATGAACCAGTTTTACTCTTATCAAAATCCAGTTTTTTGCTAATACAGGCAAATTAAGACAGCGTAGGAAAATTTGTAAAGTATACAAAAGTATTTAGAAGCTAATTTTAAACAACTTTTGTTAATGAAATTTTTAAGAATTCCAACCGGAAGTACCAGTTTTACTCTTATCAAAATCCATTTTTGTGCTACTATAGGCGAAAGAAGATGGTATAGGAAAATTTGGAATCTATACCAAAGTGACACAGTATAAAAAGATTCTAATTTTATTCAAGATGATAAAAAATTATATTAGGTTACAATTATTTCACACTCTCGTGTCAGTTCCTTTACCCCTTTCCCCTTGGGTACCTCTCCCTTTGATCCTTTCCCTGTTGCTTGCATGCTTTGTAACTGTTACATTTTATACTTTTCTTTTTGACCTTTGCTGTCTTTAGGCCTTTCTCCCTCTTCTAATTGACTCTCCCCCAATCCTATTTCTTTTTTCCTTTCTTCTACACTATATATTATTTTTTTTTATATATTATCGTAAAGAATAGAATAATCTCGCCACCTTCTCATTCTTTCTGTCTTAATTTTTTTTTAACTTCTTTTATTTATTATTATTCATATTATTATTCCTAATAATTTATAATCCCATTTACTCTTTGTTTTTATTCTACTTTTTTGCTGTTCTTAATTTTTCCTGAGGAATTGGCACCTAGTGTTGATTTTTGGGGAATCTGTTCGGAGAAAATTACAATAAGCAAACCTCAGAAGCTGGAACACGTTATTTTAGAGTGTAATGACTGCAAAAACAAATTTCATGCTAGATGTTTAGACATTACAGTTAAAGATCTCAGAGCTGTCCTAAGAGAGGAAATACAGTGGAGATGCTCATCTTGCTTAGGAAAGCACCATCGAAGCCCAAGTTGTCCTGGTGTCCCTCTTGCATCATTGTTTAAAGAAGGTGAGCCTCTATCAAAAAGAGATATTCTTGACTGCATATCTTCTTGCATTAAGGAACATCTAGCAGATATGAAATCTGTTGTATCTGAGCTTGCTGCCTCTGTAGAATTTCTATCTAAAAAGATAGAGGATATACATGGGGAAATAAAGCAAACACAAGTGAAATTGAAGAAATGTGAGTCCACCATTGCTGTCTTAATGTCTGAAAATGATGACTTGAGGAAAGGATACCAATTTGTGAAATTACAGATGGAAGACTATTCAGTATTCCTATAACTCATTATAACTTACTTATCCATGGTATTCCTGAGAGACCAAATGAAGACCTACTAGAATATGTTAAAAATCATAAAGAAACTCGATGTAGTCTGTATTCCTGAGGATAAAGATGTTATTCAAAGGATCGGAGATAGAGATGCCAATGGTACAAGACCTAGGCCTATTGTAATCAAATTTATGAAAAAGAAGATTAAACATTTGATAATGATTAAGAAGAAAGCAGTCTCAAAATCGCTCTCTACTGACTTTTTTGACATTTGCAATGAAAGATATCCTATTTACATTAATGAGCATTTGTCACCCTATAAAAGCAATTTATTTAACCCTAGAATGCTAACCATACGTCTTGGAGACATAGTTAAAATTTTAAACATCAGCTGCTGCGCTTGACCTTGAAAGAGTGCCCTGTAACTCCATGTATGCTTCATCAAACATGTATTCTTTCGAATAGTGGTGTTTCAGTTGTCCAGCTTGCATATCAACAGCGTGTATTGCGTATTTTCGTAGACATAGTGCGTCTGTTAGACGTAGAGTTAGTATTCAACATAAATTTTTATACTTCTCTTGACATAGAGTTAGTATTCAATGCATATTTTTGTACGTCTAATGTACGTGTTGTTATGAATGATGGTGCTTATTTATATCCTCTGAGGCGTCTTAGTTATTATTAATTACAAGTGCTTATATTAATGCAAAATTCTATTGTTATGGATTCAGTAGAAGAAAAAGAAATTGAAAAAATTATTGGAAGTCTAAATATAAATTAGTCTTCAGCAATTGATGGAATTTAAGCAAACAACATTAGAAATAATGGTAAAGGTTTTGTTAACTCATTTATATAATGTAATATCGAAGACAAATGAATGGCCAAAAGAGATAAAAATGTCAAAGATTAGGCCAATCTATAAGAAAGGTAAAAAAACAGATTTAAATAATAATCGACCAATATCATACTTTCTATTATTACAAAATATTTTTAAACATTGGATTAAAAAAAACTTGAGGAATTTGGGAAAAGAACAATACTTTTGGTAAAGAAATATATGGTTATAGAAAAAAGAAGCCAACCCGAAATTTGAAATGACACAAAAATTAAATAAATGCTTTCATCATGGTCTTAATTCAGCAGTTATTTTTTGGATTTAAATAAAGCTTGGGATTTGGTTAATCGTGATATTTTTTTTTTTAAATTAAAACAATATGGTATAAGAGGACAACGTTAAAATTTGTTGAAAGGAATGCATACGAATAGAATGTAAAAACTAAAGATAAATAATCCTGAAAGTTCAATTTCTGAGATCACAAATGGTATTCCTCAAAGGTCAATATCAAGTTCAATTTTTTTCCAAATTCTAGAAATATCTCTTTTCGTTGGTCTTTTAAAACATTTTAGACTATAAAATTCGTTTTAATACATATATTTTTTCGAATATTCTTATATCGATTGTTTTTTTAATATTGCTATTTTACAGAGTCGTTAAATAGTTAATGAACAATTTTTATAATAAATGTATTGTTCTAAAGCACTTATTATATAATAAATAAATAAACAAAAGTCCTTATTTCAATCAATACAACTATACAACTAATCATAACTGCATTTCAATGTGATGTACGTCTGGGAGGTGTATAGTTAGTAACAAGGTTATGCTGCTCATGGTTAGTATTCTAGGGTTAAAAAAGCCAGAGAAGTTAAAAACGTAAAAGGATATAAATTTTTATGGACTGTGGAAGGAAAAATATTAAAAGATAGTAAATGAGAAAAGATAGTAATTTTAGGCCAGTAATCATCACGTATGAAAATGATTTAACTAAATTATAGATATGTTTTACATGAATAATATTTCCTTTTTCTATCAAAATGTGAGAGGTCCCAAAGCAAAACTAACTGATTTTTCCTCAGCAGTATACTCAAACTCATATGATTTTATTTTACTTAGTGAAACTTGGTTGAATGGACACATCTATAATGGTGAACTCTTTGATGACCGATACTCCATTGAAAGAAATGACAGATCAGCAACTATCAATAAAATGGATGGAGGTGGTGTGTTAGTTGCTGTTAAAAACAACATTAATTACTCTAGAATTTATTTTAACTCTGGTGTGTCTCTTATTGATTATGTGTTTTTAAAAATTGATCTAGGGTCAACTGTATTTTTAGTTGCAGTAGTGTATATTCCACCCTATGTTTCTGTTCCCGACTTTAAATTATTTCTAGATAATGCATCTTCTTTTGCGTTATCGGTTTGTGATAATTTTTTAATAGTAGGTGATTTTATTCCTGATTTTTGTACTAGTATGAATAGAACTTTTATTTCTTCCAAACACATACATTTAAACAATTTTATGCATAGTCTAAATTGTAGCCAGATTAATACCATTGCAAATAGTTATGATGGTTTACTTGACTTAGTTTTTGTAAACTTTGCCAGATTTTCTTGTCTTAAAGATGATGGCTTAGTACCTGAAGATCCTTATCATCTGCCTTTATCTATTGTTGGTGAAGAGATTGGTATATTTGAAAAATTTGTTAACCTAACTTCACAGCTCAATTATAGAGCTGCCAATTTCCCTGCCTTGTACAATTACTTTTCCTCAGTTGATTGGTCCTTTTTGAATGATTATAACTGTGTAAATGAAATTGTTTCTAAATTTTACAATATTGTGCACTATATCATTTCTCTTTGTGTTCCTGTTACTACAAATAAGAGTATCAGGAATTTTCCTGTATGGTTTAGTCGTGAAACAATAAAATTGCTTAAATCTAAATATACAACTAGATCACGAATGAAGAAAATTAATTCCTTTCATGACAGAGAAGAATTTCGTCTGTTAAGATCTAAAGCAAAGAAATTTACTAAGCGTGATTTTAAATGCTATATGCAAAAAGCACAATACCATATCAAACATAATCCAAAGCTTTTCTGGAAAGTAATTAATAAGTTAAGAGTTTCCAATACTAGATTTTTTAATGGCAACATGTATGATGAAAAATTGGAAACCCTTAATGATATCTTAACGGCTTTTGCTAAAAACTTCAAATCAGTGTATAATGACTCTTCCATATATAATAAGCATTTTGATGATATTTTCCCCAAGATACATGTTTGTCAAAAATTCATGGCCAATTCTATTAATTTGTTTCCGAATCGGAAATACTACAGGGTATTAACAAAGTAAGTAATACAATTTCGTATGGACTGGATAACATTCCTTCATATATTTATAAAGCATGTAGTAAATTTTTTGTTTATCCTTTTTACGTAATTTTTAATATTTCATTCCAATCGGGTATTTTTCCTGATATATGGAAACATAGTAAGGTTATTCCTGTTTTTAAGAACAAAGGTAATAGAAGTGACGTAAAAAATTACAGGCCTATTTCAATTCTTAGTTTCCCTGCTAAAGTTTTTGAGTATTTGCTACATGGAAGAATTTATTCTATTGTCTCTCCCTATCTTTCTTCATGTCAATACGGTTTTATGAGGAATCGCTCAACAGTATCTAACCTAGTGGATTCTGTACATTTCATTGGAGATGGCATTAACCAAAATAAGCAAGTCGACATGATTTATATCGACCTAGAGAAAGCATTTGATAAGGTAGATCACCGTCTATTACTTCAAAAATTAATGAAATATGATTTACACCCTTCCTATATCAAATGGATTCTTTCCTATTTAACTAATAGAGTCAACTATGTTGTTATAAATAATAGTTATTCTCCTAGTTTTATTTCTACTTCAGGGGTTCCTCAGGGATCAATTCTAGGACCTTTATTATTTATTATCTTTATCAACGACATTCCTGATGTGATTAAATCTTCTCAATTATTCCTATTTGCTGATGACATGAAATTAGGCAAAATTATTCATAATCCTATGGATTGCCAAGATTTACAACTTGATCTATATTCAATTGGGGCCTGGTGCATTCAAAATATATGTTCACAAATGACAAATGTCACTATGTCACCTATTCCCTTAAGAAAACAGTCTATAATTTTAATTACAGTTTAAATGATTGTAAATTACAACAAAAATCTGTTACAAATGACCTAGGTGTTATATTTAATTCCAAACTTTCGTTTGTTGATCACATTCACTCTATTATCTCCAAAGCCTATCGTGGTTCATACTTTATTGTCAGAAACTCCCTAAGTTTTAATAATGTTGGCTTTTCAATTTTTCTTTTTAATACACTAGTCAGACCAATTTTAGAATATGCTTCTGTCATTTGGTCTCCTTCTCATATTAAATTTCAGCTCTTGGAAAAGGTTCAAACAGATTTTTTACGCTCTCGGTTTCGTCGTTTCCATCCTACATTTTTTAATGATAACTTTTATGTATCAAACTTCTATCTACGAGATTTCTTTAATTGTGACACATTGATCAAAAGACTTACTGTAATTGATCTTTGCTATTTATTTAAATTGTACCGCAATATAAGTTATTCATCTAGATTTCTTAACTCTGTAAATTTACGTGTTCCCCAACTTAATTCCAGATGTAATGATATTTTTTACTTACCTTTCTCAAGGAAGACAGTTATAAATAATCTTCCTTTTTTCCGAATGTATAAGTTTTGTAATATCATGTCAAACCTTATTGATATAAATGTTATGTCGTATGATATGTATAAAGAAACGTGAATGAAAATGTTAGGCTATTATTATGATATTTTTCTGTTTTTATTTTAATGTCAATGGATTTTTAGCTACTCTTTGGTACCTAGTTTTGACTCTACATTTTTAATACATTATACATTATATTTTTTCCTGCATTTTTTATGTAATATTATGATATATATTTTCTTTGTAAGCTGTTATTGGGCTAATACTAGCCTGTTGCTTATAAACTAATAAATAAATACGTAAAATTGGAGGAGTAAGATTAACAGTTATTCCAAATAACTTGAATTGAACTTAAGGTTTACAAAGAAAAGAATCGGAGCTCAATACAAGATAAAACGATCACTAACATCAAATAAGGACAAAGTAGATCTTATAAATTTTTATAAGACATAGCTTCTATAAACACACACACTGAAAGGAGGAATACTTTAACCCTAGTCCAAGATAAATAATTGTCAAAATTTTAAGTCCCAATATACCAAACTCTGAGTGCTAAGTTTCAGGTCTGTTAGAAAACCAAATTCAATTAGGTATTCTTAAGCCTAACGCTTACAATCACCGATCTTCCTTCTAAGACAACAATGAACATGGCAACAAGGCACTTCATCAGTTCATCATAGTTTTCTACTGGAAAGATCACAAGTGCTGTCTGCTTGAACTTGCCTCCTTGAATATCCACTATTCACTATCGCACTGCACCTGATAGGATTTTGGAGTCATTTTTACACGTGCATTCCTCTACAAAGTCTCCGATTCGTCCAGTTAGTTTATGCTCTTTGTGATTGGTTCAGACCCCCAGGGTCCTCTGGTAACAAAGTTTCTAAGTCATCATTTAATTTTTAGATAGGCTGGAGGCCTGAATACAATAGGCTTAACACTTCCAGCATTTTAAAGTTCAAGGTCCGTTTGGAGCACACTTAAAAGAAACTTAACCCAAACCTATGTTTCTAGCTCGAATTAGCGATACAACAAGGTAGAGAGGAAATACAATAAAAATAAATTTGGGGATAACAGACATTAACGGGAGCAGAGCATAGAGTGAAATATTGCTCCATGCAAATTAAAACAACATAACTGACAAATTGCCACAAATGTATCAATAATCACTTGCCGTATATAAACATTATCTTTTGAGGATTTTATCTTTAAAGACTGGATTGTCAGCCAAAACACTGGGTCGCAACGTTGGTCTTCCTCGACTAACGAATGCTCAAGCGTAACAGGGCATACCCATTATTGTAAAAGACAACAGAGGGGCCTCAGTGTAGCAAATTACAGCAAATCTTAATCGAAGATCCTTTCAAATGATCTCTGAATACACTAGACATGGGATATGGAAGTTGAAGGCCTGTTCCAACACCTTTGCTAGTTGCAGGTAACAGGAGAAAACTTCTCCATTATACACAGGACCATAAGGATTGGGCAGTCACTAATGGGGAAACAAATTTTGTGCTGCAATGAATCATGCTTTTAGTTACACCATGCAGATCTTACGTATCTTATGTTGTACAGAGGGTAGATTATCGCAGAATGATAATCTGCGGCACTTACTCCTTCAAAGGAGTTTTGCGCCATCCCAGCAACTAACGACTGCTACGAGATGACAGTAGCAGCAGGGACCGACGGCTTAACGTCCCCTCCGAAACATGGGGGGTTCATAATGGAAGAGCTGCTGGTGGACGAACAAACCAGTGGCTATCGCCAACTGCTGGACATCCAGCACTGGTCACTCAGCAAATGGGTCAGACTAAAGTCCACCAACAGCTGTGCCCCAAATAGCCGTCCACTCAGCAGTGGTCCTCAAGCCACTGGCTGTCACCCAGCCAGCAGCTGGCCGTGCCTGAAGTTGCTCCATCGATAAGCAAGCCATCCGATGAGACAACCAGGCCACGGCCACCTCCTACACCATGCAGATGGCAGAGTGAGAATTTGGCGGAAACAGTACAAATGTATGGATGTCAAATGCATTACTACAACCCTTCAAGCTGGTGAAAGCAGTATTACGTTTTTGGCATAATTCGGGCAGTTTGATGGATATTACATCTCTGAATGTCTTTACTGACCAAGTTCATATTATCATGTTGATGGATTATCCCAGTGGAGATTGGTACTTGCAATAATAAAAAGTGTGTCCAGACATAAAGTCTGCTCAGCATTTACCTGATCAGTATTTACCGGAGGCAAAAACCAATTTACAACTACCCTACAACAGGATAAAGTAGTTCCAGTGAGGTAATTCCAAGACCTGAAGAAAATATTTTGAAAGTAAAGAAATCTTTGATACTGTCTTTTTTCCTTGCAGAAATCAGATTTCACTTCTGAAAGTATCTTTGAGCTTCCCTTCCCTTCTGAAGTATCTTTGAGCTTTAACAAAAGAAAGTAGGTCATTGCCTCTGGTAAACTACTGATCAGCTACCTGCCAAACAGATTTTAGTGTTCATAAAGCAGTGTTGCACAGAATTGGTTTCAGGAACATAAAGCAGTGTTGCTTCTAAATGAAAACAGAAGGGTGCGGCACCCTGCCCTAGATCTGTATGTTCTTTATTTATTGTTCACTTCTTTGCCCTGCCGTTTTGCTAGATGCAACCTTG
>JAHWFO010117376.1:94190-132239 GCA_023313115.1 Rhysida immarginata
AAATTTTATTATTTTATATTTTGTAAGAAATATTTAGGTTTAATTTTTAATATTAAATTCAATTGGTAAAAATATATAGAGGAATTAAAATCCATTATGTAAAAAAATGTTCTGATTAAAGTAGAAAAGTATGATTAAAAAAAATTAAGTCACGTCAAAAAGAATAAAATCAATTTTAACATTTTTTTTTTTTTTTAAAGTAGATTTATTTTAACTATAGTGATATTCGAATAGTAATAAAAAAAATTAAAAAAAAAAAAAAACTTTGCTCTATAACGTTAGGAGTCATGACTATTTTAAAGTTCCTAGAATTTATAATGATTAAAGAATTAGTGAAAGACATAGTGTTAGTTCTAATTAAATAATGTTTGATAGTTAGATAATTTTTAAATTTTATATACTGTACACTTCTTTGTATCTTTTTTGGATTTTGTGCATTTAATATAACAGTATAAAGAATGTTTAAATATAAACAGAATAAGGGGGGAAAAAAGTCGATACAGGTGAAAATTACAATTTGTTAATTGAAATGGAACATTTTTAACAAATAATATTTAAATCTCTAAAATCTTTCTTGATATGGGCTTATGAATAATTTTTTTTCTTGCTATTGTAACTCAATCTTCTTTATCAGTAATTATGCGGCCATAATTATTTAAAACTATTTTTACTAGACTATTAATAATTAAATCAATTAGCAATTTATAATGTTCAGTTTTGATACTTATGTGCAATTACAAAAAGCCAATCAATATTGTTAAGTTTATATTTTAAAAGCTTTCCTAACAAAAGATAGTTATCTGCTGGTTATGTATACCTTCTATAAGTAACGCCCTCTAGCAGCAAAACAGGAAATCAATTCGCTGCCCCTGGTTTCACATTCTTAGCAGCGATAGGCAGGCCTGAAATAATAATAGTAGGCACTGTCCAGGGTAACCCCTTGGCTTATGTGCAAGCACCCGCCATTGACCCCCAAGACGGTCATGTCTAGTTTATGATAATTAGCCTGCAAGAAGCTCCGACAAAGTTCCCCACGGACACTTGCGACCCCGTGTCGATGAGCATATCAAAGAGTTGCCCTTGGATATGCTTGCTGACATGGTGCAAGTTGTATGGTTGCTTTCCATAGCATTTATAGAATTCCTTTTTTGACCAGAAGGACACTATCGGGCAAAGTGCCCAGGTTGTGCCCACATTTAAAGCACTCTGTGCCCCCCCCCCCCCCCATTACTCAGTCTACTGGCCCAGCTGCTGTCATTCATCAACTTCGATACGGACCGGCGGAGTCTACGAGCTCTTCCAATTACTTCAGCTCATTGCAGCAAAGGCAAGTTTTTTTGCATCCACAGTCGCAGGTGTCACTTGATCCTTTACCGCCTTCATGACTGGTAATGGGCAGACCCTGGGCAACGGCAGGGGACACTAGTTGCTTGTTAAGCTCCACGCTGCTAGACTCTCCGCAGTGCTTACGTTCTATTTCTTCAGACTCCAGCGTGCATTGTACAGCATTTTTATACGTCGCTGGAGCTGAAACCATAAGCACTTTTTTATGTACCACCAACGTACTATTCTTAAACCACTGGAGGAGCATCGGTTCTCTGCTTGCTGCCCTTTCGTGGTTGGTCCATAAGAACTGGTCCTGAAAGAACTGCTAGCAAACTCGCCGATCGGCTCCTTACGATGCTGGACAACATCATGTAGCTCCTTGGCATTCGACTTTGACTTTGCTAAAGATTTGGGCCAGGCGGTCCTGCAAAACCTGATAATTCTCTGTATTAAAAAGTTCATACTCTGCAGCTTTGCGGGCCACGTTTCCCTTAAATTTTGCCTTGGCCACCGTCACCGTGACGTCATCGGTCCAAGAGGCGATGGCGCCAATGCTGTCAGTGATGCCCAAAACGGCTGTTTTGTTGATACCAGTGTCGTCCTCTGAAAACATCGGTATGATCCCTGCGTACCCCGCTAATAAAGGAGTGGCAGGAGCCTACCCTCGTCGTTGTTTGGCATAATGCTGACCACTACCCGTCAGTGTTGCACGGGGCACACCCTGCACCTACCCTCTAATACAACAACAAAAGTTATCACAATAAACCCCCCACTAAAACTATTCCTATTTACCCAGTTATCACAGATATTCAGTTAGTCAATATATATCTTACACTACCTAATTCAAACTTACCATAAAATTAAATCCAAAAGAAACTTAATAACACAAAGTAAAAAAGTAACATTCACCCATCACACTACGCCCCAATCGATGACCCCCGAAAATCCAGCAGACTCCGGATTAGTGCCTGTTCGGCCTGGACTCGAACCAGGGACCTTCGGGTTAGTGTCCCGATGCTCTAACCACTAAGCCACCGTGGACATGGAAGCTGACGCTATCAAACATGTCCTATGTGCATAGGTTGGGTCACCAAGGTACCACCACTACATGGACCATGCATGCACCTCTGACTCCCACGCCCTAGGTATTAACCGGCTTAAGCTCTCTTAACCCCTGAGTATGGTCGAGAATGCTCAGCTTTACAGAACTTATGGCTTATGAGGCTCGTATATCATGTACATTTCATATGCTCTGCTTCTCATGACAAAACGGTGTCACCGTTAATCAACCTCAATGACGTTCCAGTGGCTCCTGAGCAATGTCCAGAACCAGACTAATATCAACACAGAATTTCCTAAAACGCGTTGCCATTCGTCATGATTAGGCCTAATCATGACGGTCATTCGAACTGGACCCTTAGTTCCTCGTACGGGGATGCAGCCATTCGTCGAACACTTAGGATCACTGGATCCAATAGGAACCAATTACAATTGAGTTTGATTCACTGATGTTTATTACGACTGTTCTCCACAGCAGGCATTGTGAGACAAATAAAAGCAAATGTTCACCTCACCCTCTTAGAAATCCATATTTTCCATTGAGTGTTGCACAATCAAACAAACTGACAATGGCTTATATACTATCTTTTATTATCTTGGTTGAATAACAAAATAAATCGCAGGCAAACAAGCAATTCTTCATTGGGAATAGGCAGGGCTTCTAAAACGTACTTATTTAATTTAAATAATAACACCAAACATAAATCATGGCCCCTCAATCGTGGCCAAGACAAGCTAACGTTCTATATTTCCGTCGCTCTCTTGAACAACTCATTGAGCGGAATATCAACAGCGATCAACATCCACAACTGTTGCGATTGGGCGCAAATAGCTAGACAAAAAAAAAGTTAACAGAAACCAACCCCTTGCTCTGAGACCATCCAGCCTCGGAGAGGCCAATAATCTGACCTCGTTCAAAGTCCGTTAATTGTGTGAACTGTTGTCGTTGTCGTCATCGTGGCATTGAGATTAGAGTACCTTTGTGCGGATTAGAGTACTGTACGTTCACGAGGCAGTTGCTTCCTCCCTACTGCATGGAACGTCTCGCACGGGTGTCAACTGATGAGCCTATACTGGCACCCCGGACACCCTGTATCAACCCAAATGATCATGTCCCGTGAGCATGCATCTAATTGTTTACTAGTCGGAGGTAGACGAACCCCCCCCCCACCCACTAAATACGGATAAGGCCGGATAACTCCTTGTTGGTGGGGCAATTTCATTGCAAAGCAGTGAATTATGGAAATAAGGTTCAAGAATTAAGGAAGGGAGGTGAAGGAGCTGTGAGAAATGATGCAGAAAATTTTGGAGAAAGCTGATGCCAATCCTTCAAGGGATGTAGATAATAGGTGTTTTCGATGTAATAAATTTGATCATTTTATCACGGATTGTCCACAAAATGCCAATTCTAAAGGTGCACAAGGAAACATGACTAATCTTGGGAAGACTGGTAACTCGTGTTCTGTGGAGGTCCAGCGAGATAGAGACAGTTATTACTGAATCGATGTTTTGGTATACGTATTCCCATGCTTTTGGATAGGATCCCAGGTTTTCTTCGTTGATATAGAGGTGGCATATCATTGCTTTTGGATACCGGATCCTGATATGCATCACATTGTTGGTGTGAGTGAGTCCCTCAAGATAACGAGAGCGACACGAGCTAATTTAGATATCCATGGAGAGGAAGTTGAAAACAAGCAACTCTTGCTTTATGAACTTTTGTGATAGAAACTATCAGGGTATCATTGGTAGTGATGTTGTGTCAAAAGCGAGGTTTTATTGCTCATCTTTGGAAGATCAAAAAAATTAAATATAAACAATTATAATAAAGACAGTTATTGATAAAAAAGTATGTAAACGATAATAGTAAGCTAAATTCAGAAAAAATACAAAAGTGACGTGGCAGCATCAGGGGGAACTGCCAGATAAACCGGAAGGCCACACCCGAAGCTACTAGGCAACAAAAAAAAAATAAAAAATAATAATAATAATAATAATAATAATAATAATACCGTTATAATAATATATAATATATAATAAAATACTGGTATTTCTAACACCTCTCAAGCTCTCTCATGACCGTTTAGCCCCGCGGGCGCGCTCGTGAAACCTTTTGATTGTCAGCCCCGAGCATCGAGATAAAAAGTCCGATCAGTAAATAAGAGCAAGAGCGTACCTTCATCTGTTCTTGATAAGAGTTAACTGCCACAGAAACTCGTTATGCTTTCAAACTTTGTTTTACGCGTAATTATTTATTTTCCTATATTATAATCTGGTGGGGATTTATTAGATTTCCATGCATTTATTCTTTTATGAAAAAAAATATGAGCGTTAAAAACACAAAAAATCTACGAGAAACCTAACGAAACTTTAAAGAAAATTCGAAACCTAAGAGAAAAAACTTTAAAAAATAAAAAATGTAAAACAATCTTCACTTTTATCTTCAGCTTCTTCGCCCCTACCGTGTATCCAGCTATAAGAAATTTTAATTAAAAAACAAAAGAAATACGCTAACAGGCAAGTTGTTCTCCTTAAAGACCAATTTCGTTTCCCGTTTTCACTATATCCGTGTGTGCGCGCGCCAATCATAAGCTGGCTGCGGGAGTTGGCCGTTGTGTAGTGGGAGCACGGAGGTAGGAATAAGTGGGAGCATAGCGAGTGCACGTCGCCGTCACCTAAAAGTGAAGATTTATCCTAAAAAAAAAAAAACGTGTATCCTGACGTGTTTTGTGCCTTCAGATTCATTACAAAACTATAAACGCATTTAGAACATACTTCGAGGTGGGATCGGAATGAAAAGTGAAATATGAACAGAATGCCACTTTACAACATATTTGTTGGCCTTCGTATTTGAAAACTTACATTCGTATTTTATTGGCGACGGGAAATTAATATGAAAAGTGAAATATTGTAATATATAATGAACTATACATTGTAAATACAGGGTAATTAAAGTTCTGTGATGTATATTATACGCTAATTTCGTCTGAAGTTCATTATGCAACTTTTCATTTGAATTTCCGGCACCAAAAAAAAATACGAATGTACCTTCTCAATCCATGAAGTACAACTTTGTTTCGATTTGTTAAAATAGCGACGGGCAGTGGGGAATTCAAATGAAAAGGGAATAAATGTAATAAATAATGAACTGTACATTGTATATACAGGAAAATTAAGGTACTGTAATGTACAGGTATTGGACATTGAAACTGAAACACCTTCGCAAATAGCACTGGTTACCCCCAGGGCTGAATAGAACCTTCTGCTAGGTAATTAATCGTATGCATATCAATGAATCACGTGTCAGAGGTCTTGGTAGTCACTCCAGTAGAAAAGTTCGATAGTAAGCTTCAAATTGTCTGTGCAGAGCACTATAATGGGAGACATATCCGACTTCAAAAGAGGGCAGATTGTTGGGGCGCGTCTAGTAGGTGCATCTGTGTCCAAAACTGCCACACTTTGTGATGTCTCACGTGCTACAGTATCCAGGGTGATGTGTGCATATGAACAGGAAGGACGAACCACGTCCAGGAGGAGCAACTGCAGGGGAAAACGGAAGTTGTCGGAAAGAGGATTGACCAGAGTTGTTCAGGACATTGACCAGGATTGTTGCACGAAAGCGGAAAACCACCGCAGCAGAAATCACCGCAGAAATGAATACACACCTCCAGGAACCTGTGTGCACGAAGACAATCTGTCGTTACC
This sequence comes from Rhysida immarginata, assembly GCA_023313115.1. NCBI lineage: Eukaryota > Metazoa > Arthropoda > Chilopoda > Scolopendromorpha > Scolopendridae > Rhysida > Rhysida immarginata. The sequence goes on from JAHWFO010117376.1 coordinate 100,281, forward strand.
TGCATAAATCCAACATCCATGGCAGGGTTGCTATACCGAAGCCTTTCATCAGTAGTACAAATGCCTCCAAGCGGGTTCAGTGGTGACGGACGCATAAAACCTGGACGTTGGATGACCTCAAACGCGTCATATTCTCGGATGAGTCCAGCTACACTGTCTTCCAAACAACAGGGAGGGTATTCGTCTGGAGGAGCCCCTCTGATGCCTACAACCCAGACTGCTTGGCACCCACAGTCAAACACGGAGGTGGATCAGTAATGGGTGGATCAGTAATGGTCTGGGGTGCAAACTGTGCAGGACCTCTACCGATCCTTCCCAAAACGTGTTGCTGCTGTGCTGGCTGCCCACGGTGCCCCAACACCTTATTAAATAAAGATTTTGGATTTCTACCAGGTGTTTCAGTTTCAATGTCCAATACCTGTATATTATGCGCTAATTTCGTTTGATTATTAAAAGGTGGAGGGGGGTGCGGCCTAACTACCGTTTTTTTTTCTAAAATGATACGTTTTTATCGGTGCGGCGTTATTACCGTAAATTACGGTATTATATTTAAATTGACAATAACAATTTAGTAAATCATTGCTTATTAAACAACCATACTCCCAATTAGCAAAAAATAAAAATAATAGCAAAAGAAAAAATATTGCAAAAAAAGATTATTAAAAGAAGCTGTTTCAATAAAACTAAACCCCAATAATTTAGCACAGACATCAATTAACGCAAGAAACAATTGGCAAATAATAAATTAAATTTAAATACACAACAATCAAGATAAAAAATACATTAAAACAATAGACAATTAACACAATCAATTAAGAAACATTCTCATCTATACTTAAGTTCCCCTAAAAAACAACTGACGATGCGACTTGACCGTCCACGAAAACGTTATTAAGTTTTAGTTATCACATTATATTTGATTTTCGCATTTCTTTTTTACTACTATCATTTTCATAGTCTGTATTCATCCAGAATTAAAGAACTAACATTGTTACATTTAATTTATAATTTACTACCACATTAGACTGTGAGAGATCATTTACCAACTGGGAAGAAACTTCAACGTTTGGCACCTACTAAACAGTCATCTTACCACCATTTTCAACAAAGACTGTGTTGTTATCAAATGTCAACATCTGCATAGAATTTCTTGTAGAGAAACCAACATTTGGCTCCATAGAATATCGTGAATTTTTAACATCCGAGTGGACAAGTTTACTTTCATTGGACTTAAAGTACATTCCATCTATAGAATTTATTACATGGATAAATATCATATAACTTTAGATTAATTCTAATTTCCATTGCTACAACTCTGTATAAATGCTATAAACGGTATAACTTTGTTTTTACTCAAAATGGAAAATAAAATTTTAAGAACTTTAGCAGCTTTCATTTAATTACACTACTGATCAAAGAAAGTGAATCACTCTGTTTGAGACATGTTTGTTGGAGTGTTTCACTTTTTTTGGCTAGTAGTGTAAGTTTTTTCTCCCCCCCCCCCCCTTCCTCCAGATATGGTATCCAATATGTTTTTTTTCTTATATTTTTCAAGGTGTATGACAAATTTGACCATATTCAGGCTACTTTTTTTCAGAATTTAGGCTACTTTTTGGATACTTTTTCTGGTTTCTTTTGCAACTTTTCCTACTTTTTTTTCTAAAATTTGGAGTGGTAGCCCTCTTCTTCTTCTTTATGCATGGAAATATTTATGGCATAAAACCAGTGATCATCATAAGTAATCTGGTGGCAAAAAAAAAAAACTGGGACATTAACTGGGCACTATCTGAAAAAAAGGCTGAATGGGGCACTGCTGGACTTGATATTCTTAGACTATGTATTAAACCTCAAGCTACAAGTATCAATACATTTTATTATTAAATTTTGATTTGTTATTTAGGAGGGATAAACATTACATTTTTTTTCATATGTGAATAAATTTTGTATTTATTTTATTATTAGGACATGATCGTGCCATGGAGATATTACTGCACTCTTGGCCTATGGAAGTTCTCAGTTTAAGTCAGCTTTGGCCTAACTTATATGACACATTGGAAATTATATATGATCATGGATTGCATAATGCACGCATGCGTCAAGGAATTCATAGCACTAATAGTCTTATCAATGCATTTCTTAATATAATTAAAAGAAATGGAAAAGCAAAACTTAAAATTCTGGATCTTAGAGAATTTCCTACAGGTTAGAATTTTATTTTTTATTTTGCCCTTATTTTCAATTATCAATATCAATTGTATTAAGTTTATAAAATTACATAATACATATACCGATGAGCCATTACATTATAAACTTCTTCAACATATAAGAAAAGTACACATAGTTGATTGACTTACTTTTTTTTGCGTACATGCATATCTTGGTAGTGATCGCATTGAGCGACGGCAGCAGTACTTTATTCAAAACGGATGTGAAAAAACATGACGGTAAGGGGAGAAGCAAAATCGTTAATGTGGGTGCCAAAGAATTGCAGTTAGAGCAATGTTATTAAGCACAAAACCTTAATTTTGTTGTACTGTTAGTCGTTTCGAAATAATTTATAAAATGAGATAAGCATCCATGAATACTATTTATATTTTAAATTATAAAGCAACGCAATACATAACGCAACATATGACTCGACAGCCTTGCCATCATTTCAAATAACGCCAGCCTTGGAAAATTTACAAAGATTACCGAATTAATTTAAAAAATGAAATAATACATTAAGGAAATAGTTATTAATTACTGCACAGATTCTTTTTTTACAGGAATGCAGTTCGTTAATTTTAATAATCTATTTTTAAAAACTAAGTTTTAGAAACTTGAGAATCCATTCAATTGTCGCTTGCTGCTGTTTGCATTGCTTTCATGTATGGTGGATTTGTGTTTATTACTGAGGCACACACACATACGCACGCACGCACGCTGCTTTAACAATGGAGTCTTTGTATGGCGATGTGTGCTCAAGTTTTTTTTCGTTTTCGTGGTTTATTTTGAAAGAAACAAAATTTCATATTTTCTTACTTTGATTTTGTCTATTATTTTTTAATTATTTTTGTTTATTATATCTTATTTTTTATTCATTTTGTATTTTTAATTAATAACTATTATTTAAAATAAATACAGTAATACTAAAAATATTTATTCATCTGTATTTCTGTACTGAGGGGGATAAAACTGTATTAAATACATTTAAAAATGAATTAAATCTATATGATACAACACAACATTTCACTACACAGTATTGTTTAAGCATGGAAAAATGGCAATGCCGGAAGTGTGGCTAGGCTCCAGAGGCCAACGGATGTCGCTGCCGCCACCAGCATAGAATTTTCCTCGAAAGGGTCAAAACTTCTCAGATTCCTACCAAATTGAAATATGTTACTCATCTGAAACTACTATTGATGCTTGCAAAATAAGAAAATACGAAATTTTGTTTCTTTCAAAATATTTCAGAAAATTATCCTGAAGTTATATTCTATTTGCTTTTAGAGAATTATCCTTTTTGCTTTGATAAAGGATAGTCGCTATCCGAAACGTAAGCTTTTTATTTTGATTTTATCTATTATTGTTTAATTATTTTTGTTTATTATATCTTATTTTTTTATTCATTTTGTATTTTTAATTAATAACTATTATTTATTGTATTCCAAGGTTTTTGTGTCTTGTCCTTCTTTAAATATATATCCGTTCATTGTATTTATTTTAGTTTAATTACACGGTGGTTAAACGTTACTCTTGTTATGTTTGTGTTATTTGTTTATGTTACAAGTTTGTTTTCTGTAATTGAATTAAAATAATAAAAAATTTACTGTAAATCGACTAAAACAATGTTACAATAAAAATATTTTCACTTAATTTAGTAATTAAACTCTGTTTACACTGAACTAAAACACGCATTATCTTCTATCTATGTAGAAGGATGTTTGTTTGTTTGTAGGTTTGTTTGTTTTTTATGCAAATCTACAGTTTTAATTCGATCTTGATAAAATTTTGCATACGATCTTCAAAGTATGAGGGAGGTCACTGTCTACCTCAGATTTCGTAAAAATGATAATTATCGATAAAAGATCGATATTCATGGTTATGGCAAGGCATATTAATGAGAAATATCTCATGACCAAAATGAAAGGCAAAGTTTGTGTAATATAGATAAGGTTCAATTTGTAACAATGCATAGAATTCCTGTTATTCAGGCTTTTCTTAGAAAAGAGAGTTCTTAGTACTTAACAATTTGTTGAAAAACTTTAAAACTGATCAGTAACTGGAGATAATGGAGAGTGGAAAGACAACAGAGGAAGCACTTCCTTAGCTCCGTGCTGTATTGAGCAAAAAAAAAAAAAAAGTCCGAGCCACGCCAGGGTTATCACCTAGCTTATGTGGTAGCACAGCAGATCTAAACATTTCATAAAAATACATTTTGACTATATTCTGTAGGAATGTGTAAATTTTGGAAACTGAGATGCTGATAATGCTATGTTGAACGTTCGTTTCCTAAAATTATTGATAATGAGCATAAAGTGATGATGCAGTGACAGAACATTAATAAGGCAGCATCTGTTGATGAGGCAAAGGAGTCACGTGTGTCACCCTAGAGCTCCCTATCAAATGCCCAGATGACTGGCAAAAATTTGTGTGTCTGGAAAGAAGAGAGAGAAAAAATGAGTTTTGGTGAGATAAACTCTGCAACTAAAACAGAAAAAAGCTATACAGGCATTTGAAACATCTGAACAACAGGAGTTTCGAATAGAGCAACAGGGTATAAGAGCTTCTTCGTCATGGGAAGAAAAACTTGAATCTAAAGTATCTGGTGATGCTTCGCAGTGGTCAGGCAAGTCAAGAAGAGTTTAGATAAACTCCTGGTATATCAAATCGAGTTCCTGTTTTTCGTATTTGTCGTAGAATGGATAGTCCCTTTGCTGTGTGTTGTATTGATTGAGTTATAATTTAGCCAATTGGGAGTTATAATTTAAGTTTTTGAGATTGTTCTCTTTACCTACAAGTGTAATTATCCTGAGCAATGCCGGGTACCTCTGCTAGTATTTACTTAAAGTCGGTAAAAGTCTAGTGCAGCGTCCCCTAATTTTCTCAGCTGACATCGATCAGCCCCGTTGCGTTTATGCTCTGAATTTATTATTGCAATATACCTAATTAATATCAGGTTGTTGCAAAAGTTTCTTCTGCTTCTAGAACCCGTGCCAAATTATTGCATTCGATTCCTGAATATCTTTGCTATATTACATCCAAGAATCAACTTTCTGACTATACATCTGTGAGTGCCATCAACGTTCTGAAATGGACCTTTCACGCAAGCATATTCGAGCAATAATCTTCTACGAGTATTCTGGAAAGATCAGTGCTGCGCAATGTCACCGAAACATTTGCCAACGTTTAGGTGATGGTACTGTTTGTTTACTTACAATAAAAGAATGGTATCGCCGGTTCAGACGCGGAGATAGCACTCTTCAAGATGAACCTCTCTGGTCGGCCAATCATGATTTCAGACGATGATCTATGCCAAGCAATTGATGAAGATCACAATGTAACAACGAGGAAACTCGTAGAACAGTTGAAGGTTCACTTTTTAACCATTGCCCGGCATCTGTCATTCAAGTTCAATTGTTTTTGTGTTGGAATAAAAATCCAGAAAAAACTTTTGCAACAACCTGATATGTAAATGATTTATCATATTATCAAAATTAGATTATTATAATTAGCCTACTCTTCATTAGATTATTATAATTATCTTGTAAGTGAGAAAGTATTCCTAAAAGAAATCCTCGTGTATCGTGTCAAGGAGCTACAAGTGACTAAACGATTTAAGCCTATTGATTTGTTAATAGTTTTTACAAATTGGTTTCATATAGTTTTACATGAATTTCATACATTTCTAAATAGATTTAATACAATTTTAAATGAATTTAATAGGATTAAATGAATTATATTTTAAGAAATTTGTGCGAGAAAAAGATCACGAAAGTTCCGTGGCAATGAATTTCATCTAACGGACGGTCATTCATGTCTGCCTGGCCACCCATCATTCAACGTACACAGTCACAGAACTTTGGTGATTTTTTTCGCATAAATTTCTCAAAATATAATTCATTTTATCCTATAAAATTCATTTAAAATTGCATTAAATCTATTTAGAAATGTATGAAATTCATGTAAAACTGTATGAACCCAATTTGTAAAAACTGTATTAAAGTTAGCACGATAAATCAATATGCTCACTCACTTGTAGCTCCTTGACACGATACAGGAGGATTTCTTTTACTTTCGCACTTACAAGATAATTATAATCATTTAATGAAGAGTACTTCATTTGTTCCTTGGTGTAGAAACATAGTTTTACAAAGAAATCGTACAGGTCAATTGATGTTACTCTAGGCCGCGAATTCACGTTGTTCTTGAAAAAAGATTTTAACATATCATCCATGGGATCTGGCAATTCGGGCCCATCAAACATTAATTTCTGCTTATATCATTCGCTGGCTATGCCGTTCAAACTTTTAAAATATGTGCTTGATATAATTTAAAGTCGCCTAATACTTGTAAAAACACTTGTAACTTAAACTACATTGTAGCAGGGCTCGGACTTGTCCTGAATTTCCTGAAATTCCTGATTTTTATATTAATGTCCTGAAATTAAATGTCCTTAATTTACACTTAGTGTCCTGAATTATCCTGATATTTAAAAAAATTAACTATTTGTACTTTCAATTTCTTTATTTAACATTTTCACAACAATTTAACAACAACTTATAATCGAAGTATGAAAAGAATCATTCGTTAACCGATGTGGAAGCCATCGTGAAATGATTTAACACAATATCTCGTTCATGACGAGATCCTAAGTCACATTCATCACATCCAAGGAATCGTTCGCCACTAGTATCATCATTTAGTGCTCATCACTTCTGCGCATGCAAGAGATCTCCCTCTCCTCTGCGTATGGCGCTAATTGTCCCCCCCCCCCCCTTCTTCCCCCTAAACCTTTCTTCACTCTGTACTCCTCCTCCCCTCCCACCTGTGTTTCTAAACTTCAGATTTTGTTGAATTTCTCAAAACGTTCAATTTATCATTGTGAAAAAAAAAAGCATTGGGTGTTGGGTGGAACCCAACACAGAAACTTATTAAAAAATAAACAAAGGAATTTATTCACGTGTCTTCACATCGAATTTATATAAAACAATATAATTCATGTATATGGAAAAGTACAGACCAATTTTTTAAAAATACATCATTTTGATATAGATTAGCAGTAGGTTTTTTCATTTTTAATCGGGCAGTTAACGTTCATATTTGAAATGATTGACGTTTGGGTCAAAAATAAAACCATATTTTAAATATAAAAAAATTAAACACATTTTATTTACCAAATTTTATTTACAAAGACATTTTTAGCACAAGATATATTTTATTTTTTTGTCAGTTGTAAAAATGTACATGCAAGCCTAATGATAATATAATTAAATTGAAGAATAAGATTTTGGAATGTTATACTTTGTGTAATGGGGGGGAAAATTTGGGAATTATTTTAATCAAGATTTTGTTGAAGTATAAGTATGATCAAAATCTGTATGAACAACAAGTATAGCTTGTGCTGGATTCTGAAGAGATGCTGTGATTTGATTTATCTCATTAACAGTAGGTCTGTTTAAGTCTACTTCCCAGAGTATTATCTTTCTCTTGGTGGACAAGAAATTTTTCTGGGGAGAGATTTTTTGGCATATGTTAATATTTTTCTTCTCTAAACATTTATTTTTTTTGCTCAGAATTGTATAGCAGCATCTAGGTGATTGGCAAGCTTTCTGTATTCATCAGTGTTAAGCGAAAATGAATTTGCAGTCAATCCACCAAGCACATTAATCTTGTTAATGATATCTTGATTCTCTTTATAAACATCTATTTGATTGTTGCTGACCAGGAATCCAAGTCCCTCTGATGCTCTCCTGCCACCCTCGCTCTCTTTACATCCCCCCTTCCCTACCCTTCTCTTTGCCACATTAGCAGTAAATAAAATAACAGTAAAATTAAATAATTTACAGAATACACTTTCAAAATTACAAAAGAAAATTTCTGAATAATAAGTTATAGAAATAACTTGTTGAATATCTTTGTGAATTGTTGATATCCATTTAAATTGTAACTATGATGTTATTATAACGTATATTACGAAATTAAAGTAAATTTTTTTATATATTTTAAAATAATTAATTCTTGCAAAAACACAAACAGAAAATCAATCACTGATTAAATCATACAAGTTAAAATTTCAGATGCACTAGCTGTAATCCATACATTTAAGATTCTTTGCTCCGAAGTCCTCACTATAAAAGCTTTGCTTTATTGTGAACTAAAAATTGTCCTGAAATTTATTTTATATGTCCTGAAATTTTATTTTTCTCCGGTCCTGAAAAATTTTTTATAATGCTCCGACCCCTGCTGTAGATACACTGCATTAAATCCTTTGATGCTCTCTGAAACGGAAGTTAGCAAGGGCTCTCGTAGGGTCGGTCACGTGATTTCCTGTGAAGCGTTGTTTAGATATCGAAACTGTCAATATGTTCGTGTAATTCCCTTTGTTAGGGACAAATGTATGGTGTAAACACTGCTCATACGCCATACATAAACTGTCAGTGAACTAAGTTTCTGAATGTAGAGTGCTCGGCTGCAGCATGGGAAAAGCAACAGATTTATCAGACTTCAACAAAGGTCAAATCGTGATGGCCAGGCACCTTAGAATGTCGATCTCAGAAATAGCATGTTTTGTGAGCTGTTCATATGCAGTCATTGTAAGTACTTAACAAAAGTGGTGTATGGATGGAGAAACAATGAGCTGCCGTCCTGTGTGCTGTTCATGGGGTGTGATGCACCGAGCCCCAATATGTAACGCCCCCGCATCATCCTGTGCTGTTACCGTAACGATTACTTGAAATTGACACAGAATAACTACACCCAGGTTCGTAAAGGTAACGTGATCAAATAGTGATTTTAACTTTTAAGCTTTACTGATTCGCCAGAAAGTATAATGAAGGAGAATAGAATTATTAGAAAGAAGTTTAAATGATATTCATTGACCAGACAAAAAGATTTTCACTAGAACAGGGAATAAATAAGAAAGAAGGGAATTCTTAGGTCAAACCTATAACCGCAATTCCATCAATTATTTTTTCTTCCAAAATTTGTCATAAAGACTTTTCAAACCTGCTTATCCGCTAGGGTCGTGGGGGCAGCAGCCCTATGGAGAATCTCCAGCGATCGCGAACTTCTGCCATCAGGCGCATGTCCTCCATGTTAATACCCAAGCAACTCGAACCTAGATTCTCCATGTAGTCTAGCCAACCCCTTGGCTCTTACCCACTACCTTGGAAATAACAACTGCCTAGGAAGACTAGTTTGCGGTATCCGTATCACATGGCCGTACCAGCACAACTGAGATCTCTCAATGCGAAGAAGTAGCGGCTCGACACTTAAAGACTCCCTTATTGTACTGCTGTGCACTTTATTTAGTAGAGTAACACCTGCACACTTCTCAGGAATCTCATTTCAGCTGCTTGTACCGGCGATCACACTCTTTTGGTCTTTATCCAAGACTCATGACCATAGGTGAGAATGGGGACAAAGATAGATTTGAAAATGGAGAGCTTGGCTTTGTTTCCTGACTCACGTTTCTTTACCATGGATTGCCACAGTTCACGTCTGACACAGCTTGCTGCACCGATCCGAGCATCCAATTCTTTATCATGCTGCCCATCACTCGTGAATGCAATTCCGAGATATTTGAACTTCTTCACCTGTCTCAATGGTGCCTCCCTAACATGGAGAGTGTACTCAGCAGGCTGTCTTCAAAGGACCAGAACCTTGGTCTTAACCACACTGATCTTCATCCTAGCTACTTCACATTTGGCTGCAAACCAATCTATTGCATGATGAAGGTTGGTGCGAGAAGATTCAAGGTGAACTAGGTCGTCAGCAAAGAGCAACCTTTCTACCATCAGTCGCCCACACAAACACGCTCATTACCTTGGCTGCCCCTGTCTAACCAGTCCATAAAGATAATGAACAAGAGGGGCGACAGTACGGACCCTTGTCGACTTAATGCCATTTACCCAGACACACATCTTTGAGCTTTCGTACTGAGACATGTTAGCAACCAGTAATTGCCCATCCACTCTGTACTCTTGAACACTTACCAGAGTTTCTCCTGAGGAACTCTGTCATATGCTTTTTCGAGGTCAACAAAGCAAGCGTAGACATCTTTTGCATACTCCCAGGATTTCTCAAAGATTTGCGTTAGTGCAACGATGTGATCCGTGATGCTCCGCCAGGTCGAAAACCATGACAGTTTGGAGTCGACTATTTCCCGACTTCTCTTCTCCAGACACTTACAATACACTTTTCCAGGAATGCTAAGCAAAGAGATGCCTCAATAATTGTTGCTATCTCTCAGATCTTCCTTTTTGAAGATAGGGACCACAATTCTTGTCTGCCATTGCTTAGGGGCCTGGCCAGATATCCAAGCAACCTGACACAGCCATGTGATACTACCATGACTATTCTCTGCTCCAAGGTGCACCTCATGTGCCTTAGTTGTTGCTGTCACCGGATTAAGAAGAGATGCAAAGTATTCCTTCCACCTATGCAATACACCTCTCCCCCCCCCCCTCCCCCGTTTTCAGAAGCCTCCCATCTGAACTTCTTTCCACAGAGGCAGCGCTTGCTCTGCTAGAATACCTTGTTTGCCGGACCATAGTGTGCCTCCAGTTTTTCCCCAAACTTCTCCCAGGCCTTGGCTCTAACTGTTGATCTGCCTCAGCTGCTGCTTTTTTGTGCCCCAGTGTACCACATTCAGTGACTCAAAGATGATTTAGTGACTCAATAGGCTTCCTTCTTGCCTTAACAGCTTCTTGGACTTCACGTTCCACCATGCAGTCCTTTTCTACTGTCCTTCGTCACACATAGCCGCTTACGACCACAGCATAATGCAGCCAAAGTTATCATAGCAGTTTTAAACAATTGCCACTCCTCTTCATCAGCATCACAATCACCTGATAATTCTTTGAAAGTTGAAGATATACACTATCTGCAAAGGTTTTCCTCATAGCTCTATCTTCCAATGGCTCCCATCTCATGCACCAAGTATATCTGTACCTAGTATTTCGCTTGTTTGGCATGGATTCAGAGAACTGCAGAATGCAGACAACAAGTGTCATGAAAACACTTATAGGGTTTCTGAAAGGCCTTATATTACCTTAAAAATAAAAAACACTTTGTGTTGTATCTGAACTCTCAACCCCCCCCCCCCCCAAAAAAAAAAAACCCAGCTAAATAACAGGACACTTACAACAAACAAATTTGAGATGTTGCAAAACCCTTTCTAAGATACAAAATAATCATATAAAAGAATAGTAACTGAAGCATAAGTACCTGCAACAAATTCATCAAAATTAGTTCAAATTGATGGAGTTTATCGCAAAGTCACATAAGTGTGCTGTTCCTGAAATGCTTGTGACCAAAAATCATAAGCATTGGTCAAATCCCAACGAATGTATAAACATTCTATAAAATTAGGCCTTACAAAATAAAACCTCCAAGAAAAACTGAGAATTCCATTTGATTCTAGTTTGACAAGGAAAATTTTAAATCTAAAAGGAGGAAACGGGAAAATAAATTAAACTAATAGCTCAGCACATAAAACAAGGTTTCCAAACGAAACAAATTTCATGTAAACAGTATTTGTTCAAATTTCATGTGTACAGTTTTAAAAAACATAAACTGTTAACAAAAGTTCCTTCGGCTTCGAGCAATACAAAATAGCTTGTAAAAGGCAAACCATCCATTTATGGCCAGCAAACGATAAGGACGAATATGATAAAAAGGTGAAGCTACACGCCAAAATCCAATAACAAGGCTGTGTTGGATAGGCCTCTCGTGAAAAGCTCCATGGCTGTGCTGGAACAGGAAATCTGATCACTCGACTAGCAGCTGATCAGGGATCGTCCATAAACCACGTGGTCAAGTACGGGGAAGGGCGGGCGTTCGAATCTGGCCTCTGTTGACCACATTAGGGGAGGGGGGGGGGGGGTAAGGTAGCAGACACGTGGTCTTTTAGGAAGGATGTTGCATGCGCAACTTATGGGTTAAAAAATCCCTTGGATTTTCTGATGTAACTTTTCACTTGCAGCTTCATGTACTGTATCATATTTTTTACACTTTAGTTGGGATATTTTAAAAGCATCTTTTTTTATTTTTATTCCTACATTTTTCAAACAGAAAAAACTTCCCTATGATTTCTACTACCCTTCAGTAGCAGGTAACATAGCAGAGCGTACGTGTCAAAAATGTGGATTATATCATGGCTCCTTGAAAAGCTTTTTTTTTTTTTAAAAAAATCAACACAGTAAATGGTTACGCTTGTTTATAGAATTACAAAAATTTAAATGTTGATATCATGGCGGATTACAGTCATAATTATTACAGGTGCAAGCCCAATTCTGTTGCAATACGACCACTAAAACGGCAGGTATGTGTTGCTGGGAAACTCCAACGGGAATTGATGGTTGTTTGGAAAAACCACCTAAATGAAGAAGAAAGTGAGTGGGTAGATGAAGATGACATAAATATTACTGCCAGCACCATTTTAGACCAGATATATTACTGCCAGCACCAGATTGCAGTGTTCAACAGAATTCACTGCCAGTTGATGTCAATTGAGGCTTCAGTAAAAATATTTGGGAAGATGAATAAATTCAAAGTGGTACCAAGTTTTTGAAGGCCTCTTTAATACTTGAAAAATGGAGAGGGGTGAGCCAAAGACCACGTGGTTTAAAGGGGGGGGGGGGGGGTAAAAAATTTCCCCCATGGAACCCCCCGGGGGGGGGGGGGGGAAAAAATGCCATTTTTTTGGCACGTGGTTTATGGACGATCCCCCAAGTGAAATGGCAAGGCGTTTGTAGCTAAAGTTATTCCACCACGACAACCAAAGCCAAGCACGTAGCCAGTGCACTAACTAAAGGTGTGCAGTGGCAGACAGCAATTACCAGGGAAGCATTACAATATTATTGATGAAAAAATACAAAGAAATATTTGGAATATACAATTTAAATGATATTGCCATTGAAAAACATAAGACTATGTGATGGAGAAGGTATTACTCACTATTCATTCTACACCACAGGTGCATTGATTCCAGAGAGGAGTGTAAACTAGTGCGCATAGTTCGCTGTGAACGAAGGGCTACAGTAGCCCAAATCACCAGCAGCTACAACAGTGTGATCGAGACAAGGTGTCTTAGCGCACAATTCAGCATAGCGTTCTGTATAGGACCTGCGTAACTGTCACGGCAGGCAAGTCCTTGCGGTAATGGCACGCCATCGCCACCTTCACGTACATTAGGCCAGGGAGCAAAGCAATTGGACTATAGAGGAGTGGAAGAAAGTTAAGTTTTCTGGTCCCATCACGTGGACAGTTGAGTGCAAATATGCTATTTCTAACAGAAACTGTAACATCAAATGCACAGTTGGACGGATATGACCTCGTAATGTATGACTGGAGGACCAGCTGATAAGCATCTGCATCAAATACCTCAGACTATCTACCAACACCTTGTCGATTCAATGCCCCACTGCGTATCTGTGGATTTGCCGAAGGTTGGTCCTGTGTCGTAATAGACAGGTAGTCATAATGTATTTCTCATCAGTGTATACATGTATTTACAATAGACTTAAATTTTTTACTGGGTTTTACTCTTTTACTGTTGCATACAATTTTTTTTTCTCATTATAAGGTTTTTTTAAAATTTCATTTATTTTCCTAAAAATTTTTAAAACTTTTCAAACTTTATTATTAATTTTATTTGAATACTAGCTGATATCCCTAGCATTGCTTGGGCTCTCTTTTAGGTAAAAATGAACACATTAAAAAGCTTACAATTAATAGAGTAAAAATTCATATAGAAAAACCTAAAAGAATTCTTTAAAATGCTTCCAATGCAAGGCCTTCTCCAACTAGCAGTTCGGGTCCTCTTTGCTGACTGACCCGATTTCACACTTCACTTTCATCCTCCCTCGTCATTTGAATAATGCTAGCTACCAAGATGGTTTTTGAGTGGACCAGAGAGGTGAAAGTTGTTATGAAAAAAGGAAATGAAGAGGAAGTTGAAAATAAAGTGCAAAATTGGTTCAGGCAGCAAAGCCCAGTTTTCTAGCAAGTAGGTATTGAAAGACTATTGCGTTGATAGAACAAATGTATCAACAATATTTGTAACTATGTTGAGAAATAAGGAGATACACTGTTCAAAACATTTAAAGGAACACTTCTATTAAGCAGTGTGCAGAAGCAACTACGAATAATATGGACAAATTCGCTGTATGTGATCATTAAAAGACGGTTTATTTAACAATAGAATGCATTATTGAAACAGCTGGTGAAGAAACATAAAGAAAAAACTGGAAACTGCAGGACCCTGCCTAAAACAAAGTGAAATGTCCTTTGGCCGTTGTTAGGAGAATGCCCTGTTTCTTCCCGGGATCAGTTTTTGCACCACTCAGTAATGTGTATGCCTTACCATGGGCTGCAGTAACTTCCATGCACCTTTGAGGCATGCTCCGTATCAGTCGACGGATGTGATCTTGGGGAAGCCGGTCCCATTCCTCAGTAAGTGCCTGGATGAGCTGTTGCAGTGTTTCTGGAGCTGAAGGGCGGTGTCGAATTCGCCTGTCAAGCATGTCCCAAAGATGTTCAAGGGGATTTAGGTCTGGACTCATTGCAGGCAACCTCATGGTCTGAATGCCATGCATCCGTAGGAAGTCTTGAGTGACAGCTGCATTGTGTGGACAAGCATTATCCTGCATCAGAAGGAATCCAGGCCCCATGCCATGTGCAGCAACAATCACATGTTCTTCCAGAATGTCACGAATGTAAACGTCAGCGGTCATTCGCCCTCGGACGATCACAAGATCCGTTTGATGGTCTATTGAGATGCCAGCCCAAACCATAATGGAACAACATCCCATTCGGTCAGTCTCACAAACTGTTGCGTCGATGTTTCGCTCACCACGTCGTCTCCAGACATCTAGACTGCCATCACAGCGGGTCAGGCGGAATCTTGACTCGTCTGTGAAGAGAACAGAACGCCAGTGGCGAAGCTGCCAGGTAACATGTTGAAGTGCAAACTCTAGTCGCGCCTGTATGTGCTGGTGGGTTAGCCTAGGCACTCGATTTGGTCGTCTGGTTCTCAAGCCAACTTCACGTAATCTGTTCCGGATTGTTTGATGTGAAACAGTTACCCCAGTTGACATCTGCAGGTCATTTCTCAGGTCTCTGGCCGTTGAGGTTCTTCGGCGCAGGGCACAAGTCAGCACATAACGATCTTGATTGGCGGTTGTTGAGCGTCGGCGACCTTGCCCAGCTCTTCATGTGTACTGGCCAGTCGCCTGGAATCGTGTCCACAGTCGGAAAATGACGGAAGAGGACACATTGAGGGCATTTACCACAGTCTGAAATGATTGACCCGTTTGGAGCAATGTTACGGCTCTCGCAGCTTCTACTGCTTCAAGATTCCTTCGTGGCATATCAGAGCACTAACAACGTTCCAGGAATGCCTGCACCTTCTAATGTTCGACTGTTATCTCCAAGGAAAGAGTGTATTGGCATGTAACCACTTTGTTTTCAGGGGGGTTATATTGCTATGCAAATTTCTCAGAACATGTGGCAGCAAAATGTGTTGACTTCAACCATTTCCTGTGAGGGAGATAGTATGTTTCATGTTGCAGAAGATGAAATTGCTAAAAAGTATTATTTATGCCCTCTGTAGGGGATTCTACAAGTGTTCCTTTAATTGTTTTGAGCAGTATAATAACATACAAATCTAGCTAGTGTTTCAGATTTTTATCCCAGTTATTATTTTTTAAATAACCTTTTGTAACTTAATTACTGAATTCCCCTCGTGTTTGCTTGTGGCAATATATGGACACCCAGAAAACAACAAATGTATACAGTTCATCATTTCAAAGGAAATTACATCACAGGGACAAAGCTCTACTTCCGTTTTAGCCATTTGCTCATGTTAACGTATCATGAGTGGTTGGCTCATTTTTCTGAACAAGTCCACTATGTTTGCAAATGCCGATTGTGTGAAGTTCTCTTGTTCGCGCTTATCAATACTACAATGATAGAAGAAAATGAAAGCATAATTATCAAGTGATTATTATTTGACAATGAAATGTTATACAGGTTGAAACTCGATAAAATGAACGTCATTATAACGAAAGTTTCATTACTACGAAAAAATTTTTCGGCCCCTGCCGTGTGTAACTAAATTAATGCTTATTTTACTTCATTATAACAGATTTCGTTATAGCGAATATTTCAGTACAATGAAAGAATTATTTCTGTCCCACGGGCAGTTTTATTAGGTTTAGAAAGAATTGTTTGTTTTTTTTGGTTGCCTGCAGATACAGTACTTTCCTTTGCTCATCCGGGCTCTTTAGAAGGAGAGAGATGAGACGCTGACAGAGAAAGGCAGCTATAAGAGAACGGGGAACTTTTGAATTTTCAATCGTGAATTAAACAGAGCTGTGAACTGAGCAGAGTTGTGATTGCGGTTTTTTTGTGTATTTATTTGTGACTTTGAGTTGAGCTTTGTACTGTGACAACCCCTTGCTCCACCCCCACCCCCCAGGTGAAGTATGCTTATCTATTGACTAATTAAAGTAGTTAATGATAAGAGTTTGTGTCAATCAAATTAAGATACAAACTGTATTTCCGGCTAGTGGTCGTATTGGTTTTTTTTTTCTCTTCTCTTCGTGATCGTATAGTTTTCTTTTTTAATAGTGCTTTGTCGCAGCCAGAAAGTGATCTTAGCAACTAATTATATGGCTACCCATATAATGTCCACTGCATCAACTAATAGTGTTCGCTCCAAAAGGGTAATATTCTCAACCCCTTCCCATTTTATTAAGACTCAGTTAATAAACTCATGTGATATGTTTATGAGCTTTAATGATCAGGCACATATGTACTGTCAACTCTTTTTTTTTTTTTTTTTTAGACCAAATAAATGAATCTAAAGATTAAATACCGATTAAATAGGGTTAGATAGGCTAGTATGTAAAATAAGAAATTAAGTGGACTATATTCAAATATACTTGATATAAAATTTACACAATTAAACTATCGCTTTAATTCTGGAACAAAGTCATAATAGTTGCTGAACGTATGCTTTAAATAGAAAATAAAAGTCAATACACGGTAGAAAGTTTATATTGTCATAAGCACTAGTTCATTAAGGAACCGCGCGCTAATCTAGAAGTTTATGCTAGACCGTTAGTTCTCTTTGAATCTTTACATATATCTATGGCGCTTTATCAGCCACTAAGTTGAAACGTATGTCACTTATCTGGAGTTTACAGAAACTCTTGTAGTTGTTTGCAGTGGTGCTCCTCCGGCGTGTGATTCTACTGATGTTAATGGTGTTTTACTGCAGCTGGTCGGCTGCCCAGTTGATGCTCGCTGGTGAGATCGACGCTTGCTGATGCTTGACGATTGAGGCGTTCCTTCCCCGTAGCTTCTCCCACTGCTTCCCGGAGTCACTCGCTTGTCTCCCGGCATCACCGACAATGCCGATCTCCCGAATATCAGACATTGCGCTCCTCGCAGTCACAGGTTCGCTCCCCAATGTGTCTCCTGTGGAACATGACTTTCTTTGCTGAGGTTCTGTGAATGCTAAGTATGGTCACAATGACAGTTATCTTGGTCATTGTAACTATTCATGCACAAATGCTGGCTTCACTCCTGGCACCCGTCGTAGTTGCCCTTTTTACAGCAGCAC
Source organism: Rhysida immarginata (assembly GCA_023313115.1). Taxonomy (NCBI): domain Eukaryota; kingdom Metazoa; phylum Arthropoda; class Chilopoda; order Scolopendromorpha; family Scolopendridae; genus Rhysida; species Rhysida immarginata. The sequence goes on from JAHWFO010117376.1 coordinate 118,117, forward strand.
TTAGCTCTGCTTGTTGTCCGAGATCACTCATAACGGTTATGATCTCTATTGCTTCCGCATGCTCACTTTTGTTTCTTTGCGCGTCCGAAAAATAATAGCCAATTGCTGAGCTTTCTACCCATCACCGCTCTCTTCTACGATTTGAATTCTAATGAAAAAAAACGTTTGTTTTCAGAATCCATCCAGGAGTCCTCCCCTCCCTTCTCTTTATTTTAGGTTGGCGGTAACATGTAGGCTTACGAGGGCTCAGCGAGGGCTAGATTCATTAATAAAGAAATGAACAAATAAAATATATGATAATAATAAATTTTTCTTGTACATATAAAAAATTATGAAAGATTGACACTACACATTATGTACAAATCTCTAATGATTTCCTGATGGCAAATAAAGGTTGATTAAACACATCACATATGGTTTCAATTGATATAAACTGATTGAATTTTAAATGGTGTAAATTTGTTTCTAACTAATAATAAATTAATACATGCTTCTAAACGATTTATGTTCAGAAGCATCGTTATGGACTGACTGGTCCGTCACATAGCCTTCCACCACCCCAGTTTGAATTATCACGAAGTGAAGGATTCAAACCTGATAATTAACTAATTATTTACCTCCCTTCCTAGGTCTTTTGTCTTGTAATTTACTCTGGATTGCCTGGGTCTGAGTGCGTACCTTGGTGCAATGACAGTAGTCCGTGGATTCATGTTTGCATTTGTTGTAATCTGTGCGTCCTCCCACTCCTTGTCTTCGCTGTCCTCATCATCACTGTCGTCCATTGTTTGTATTGGGCTGTGTGTTTTGATTCTTGGTTTATGTGGCTTTTATTTATAGTTGTAGCACGGCTTCAGTCTGTCTATATGTACCGTTTGTACCCCTTTTCCTCCTATGTCTATCACTTCGTAGTTAACATTGTTGAGTTTCTTTTTTATTCTGTACGGTCCGAGATACCTGAATGATAATTTCCTCTTTTTGCTCCCTTTTCGTAGTAGCCAGTCAGATTCCCTTCGTTGAGCGTCTGTGGCTCTTTCCGTGATTTGTTTTTACGTATTGTAATTTATTTTTTCTGTTTCTCATACTGGTCTGATCCGCTTCCTCTCGTGCCACAGTTAGCCTTTTAGTGAGGTCTGATTTATATTGTTGAATATTATCTTTCCACGTCTCCGGCACCACAGAATCAAATCCATAGGTTAGATACCCTGGTGTGTCACCCGTGTTTTCATTTATGGCTGTGCGCATCGTGAATAGTGCTGCATCGAGATAGTCGATCCAAGTTTTGGTATGGTTTGCACAAAATGTTCTGAGCATGTCCACTAGTGACTGATTAGCTCTTTCGCATAGGCCGTTCGATGTTGGTCTATGGCCTGTCATCTGCCTGTGTGTGACATTGAGGTCTGCGTATAATAGTTTCAACATCTCCGACATGAAATTTTGTCCTCTGTCTGTTATGATTTCCTCCGGCACCCCATATCTGCACATTATACGTGTGAACAGGGCCTCTGCTACATTTTTCGCCGATTGTTTCTTGAGGGGAACTGCCTCCGGAAATCGTGTGAATAAATCCACTAATACTAAAATGTATCAGTGTCCCTGTTTGGAAGGTTTCATCGGACCTATCATGACGGGGGTCCACTGCCGAGCGCCAGGCTCGTGAGTATTCGGGTGGCCCGAAACATTTCCCGACCTCACCCAACATTTTCCGTTATGCTTCTCATGTGGGGTCAATGGGTCAACCACGACTTAACAAGCAAACTGGACACATTGCTATTTTCTGAAATGGTCTACTCGCACTCACCCCCTCCTGAAACGGTGCCTTGCCTTGCTTTAATTTACTTCGTTGACGTGTTACGCAATTTCGTATGTATTTTTTTATTTCATTTTTCATGCCTGGCCAATAATAACCTTGGCATAGCCTCTGTTTAGTCCTATTAAGCCCGCCATGCCCAGACAGTGTGCCTTCATGTGCATCTTTAATGACGGATGTCCTCATGGCTTCCCATACACATATTTTGTGTTGCAATTGTCCCCTGTGATCCTTCTCTACTCGGAGACAAGGCCCCCCCCCCTTCAGGATATATGGGGTCTCTGTGCCTGTTCCCATCCGAACCCTTGATTGTGATAGATGCTGCCTTAATCTCCCGATCCATACATCTGTCTGCTGTGCCTGTGTTAAATCATACCTCCAGTCTGGTGTGTCCTTCAGCATAAGCATGACTGTATCGCCCTCCCCAGGTCTTGACAATAGGTCAGCTACTGCATTTTTTTGACCTGCTATGTGCGATATCGTGACCCCGTACTGCTCTACTTCCAGTGCCCAGCATAGTATCTTCTGATTTGAGCCTTTCATGGTTTTCATGAAAGAGCGGCCGGTGGTCTGATAAAATATGTACCTGATATCTTAAAATTATTGTTCTGAAATGACGCAGTGCTTTGATGATAGCCATATCCTCTTTTTCAGTTGTGCTATACCACAATTGAGCCCCGTGCAGTTTAGCACTATAAAATGCGATAGGGTGCAGCCCATTGGGTGTTAAGACGGCACCAATTGCTTCGTTTGAATTGTCAGTATGGAGGTAGAACTGCAAGTTATAATCCTGGGATGCCAGTACTGGTGGTGACATAAGTATCTGTTTAACCATTTCGAAGGCTGTTTGGCATTGCTCTGACCACTTGAATTTCACAGCTTTTTTGTAAGTGCTCTAAGTGGTACAATTGTGTGTGACAGATTTGGTATGAATTGCCTATAGAAATTGGTGGCGCCTATGAATGCATGTACCTGCCTAACCGTAGAGGGTGGTTTGCGCTCGAGTATCGCGGTGACATTATCGGGGTCGGGCACTACTCCAGTGGGTGTGACAACGTGTCCTAAATATTTTACGGAATTGCATGCAAATTGACATTTATCCCAGTGCAGTTTGATCCCGTGTTGCCGGCAGCGATCATAGACCCACGCTAGCAGCTGTCGGTGCTCCATGGCCGACCTTGAGTACACTAGAATGTCATCGAGGAATACGAATATACCGTTCCCAATTTTCTCCTGGAAAACGCTGATCATGAATGATTGGAATATTTGTGACGAATTGTGTCCGCCCTGGGGAAGTTTGGTTAGTGGAACTTTCCCCAGGGTGTGTGAAATGCGTAGCATTTAAAGAAATTAAATTTTGCTTAATGGGGATCTGATAGTATCCTGACTGTAAATCTAAGACTGAGAATACTCTATGTCCGTTCAGGCTATGGATGATGTCTTTTATGAGTGGTGTGGATCTGCTTCATTCACTTTCCGCAGGTCCAATGTCATCCTGATTTCTCCGTTCGACTTCTTGACTATGTGTACTAGGGTATTCCTATTGCTCCGACTGGGTTCAATTATACATGCCCTTTCGTACCCTTGCAATAGGAGGTATCGCGATATGCGGCTTCCCTGTCTAACCCACTCCTCAGAGCAGACGGCTCATGCGCAGCACATGCGCCGTGTGTAGTTAATGACGTGATTGTGGGCAGAATATTCAAAATGGAGGAGTAGCACATGCTGTTCTGCTATTATATTTGAAATATGTTTAATTGTCAATGTGCAACTCATAGATACAATTTGGATACTAGAAAAAAGAAAAACTTAGTCATACTTCCATGGATAAAATGTCAACTTTCATCCATTCCCTTCGCTTTCTGAAAATAGAAAAACAAAACTGTATTTGGATGTACTACGAAGAGACACACTGCCCACAGGAAGGAGAAAAAATTTCTATTGCGCAAGGGCAGAGCTTGAGCACTGTAAGGAAGCTGCATATCGCGATATCTCCTATAGTTGCTTGTTTTGTTCTAGGTAGACGTGTGGTATTGGATATTGCCGCATGAAGATTGGCCTGGTGCTATCCACCATGTAATCCACGACGAAATCGCGTGCCCCGGTGAGGCTTTGTATGCTTTCTGCGAAACAGTCTGTATATTGCTCCATCATTTCAATCATTTGTCGTCTAAGGTCCTTGTCCCATGTCCCCATCAAAGTAGCTTCATTTGCTATTATCGCTTCCTGCATTCTTTCCCTTTCATGTGTCGTGCCGCCCAAGCTTTGGATTTCTTTGTATAATCGCCTGATCTCGTCTCATAGCTCTCATAACTGTGTTTTCAGTTCCTCCTGCATTGTTAAATCAGCTACCCTCTCTATTTTAGATAACCTGTCTACTGCCTCCTCAAAGGATCTTGGGTTAATATATAACTACGGTGACGCGAATTGTGGAAGTAGCCCATTTTGCAGTCTAATAGCAGTTCTTCCCTGGGTTTGATATAACTTAACTGCTCGGTATCGGCTCCTTCGTATAGAGCAGTAATCTCGATGCAAAAGCTTTGATGGTCTCCTTGCATTTTTGTTGCGCGTTAAATAGCTCCCGTACTTTTTGCTCAGCATTTTGTTAGCAAATAGTAAACATTCTTATCTATTAATGAGAGCGGAATAGTCCTAAATTTGCAGTATGCCGGCTTCCTCAGCCTTAGCTGCTGCCCTCCCTTTCAATTTTGTGTGTATAATCAAGGGCCGTATTTCCGTTAGCCATTGCCAGACGTCCCCAACCCAGTTCAGCATATCTATAAATTCTTCGATATGTCAGCCCTGATCCTCCCCGGTAAACTCTGGGAGATCCCTGATATGTTCCATGTCAGGCTCCATTTCCCCTGTGTGCATATTATTTACGTCTTCCTGCAGCGCCATAATTGTTTTGTACAGCCCGGCGCAGCAGATAAACTCCCCTAAATACTAAGTGTGGTATCCGACGTTATTCTACTGTCTCCTGGTTACAAGGTACCAGTGAAATAACACAGGTGCTTAAATCCTTTTACTAATTTTTGTGCAATCCAGGAATGGTGAACTTCTCTCTGAAGCACTTGCGGTTATTAACCAGCGTTAATAAGAACTCGCCTGGTCACGCAGCACCAGTGTGACAACCCCTTGGTTAAGTGCACACATGATCGTATATCGAATTGGCATCGATAAGATGACCGTGTACACCATTTCACTGTAAATTTGGCGTTCCGGAAGATCTGTGCCAAACTCATCCCGAAGGTCTTGACGGACGACCAAAAGCAGAGGCACAAAACGGGGTCGCAACGATTCCCAACCACTTACAGTCCAGACTTGGCCCCAGCAGACTTTTTCCTATTCCCAAAAGTAAAGTCCTCCCTCAAAGGACACCACTATTGGACCCTAAGTGCCATCAAAAAAGCTTGTACGCGTACCCTTAAGTACCTTCCGGAATCTGCCTATCAGGGATCCTTCGAATCGTGGTAAAGCCACTGGCAAAGTGTGTTGACACTCAAGGGATGTACTTTAGAGAATTTTAAGGTTTTGTAGCAATATCAGAAATAAATCTATTTATCCAAAACTTTTCCAGATATTTTTTATACATACCCTGTAAATCAGAGCAAATCTTTGCTGAACTGTTAATAGCAACAAATTAACATTAATCACCTGTTGTTTAGATTTTAATTTTGTAATATCTCTAACTTACTAACACTTTATTACAAACAATAATTGACCGATTTCACGTGCATCCCATTGGTTCTTAAAATGACGTCATTTTTCCAAGATGGACGCCGTAGACGGGATAGCACTCAATTGCATCCATATACAACTGTGTTATTCAGATGGAATAATTGTTAAAATGGTTAAAAATTGCTGTGTTCCTCAATGCATCAGCCGATATTGAAGAGATGAAGTTACTTTTCACTTTTTTCCACATGAGAAAAACTGTTCGAAGCATGAACTGTTCGGGATAAAATCGTTCACTGAAATTGAATTTTGTTATTTTTTTTCCCTTCGCTAATCCTTTGCTGGGGTTTCCATTATTTTCTGCGATTTATCAGACGCTTTTAAAATATATTGACAGTGTCCGCCTAGTCTGCCCACCAAATCGCCAGTTGCGATAGCTCAACTAGTCTGATGATTATGGGTGTGTTTTGATAAACTCACAAATTTCGTGAGAGGTAACTCGTGTAGTTATGTGGCCAGTGAGCTCCAGTGAGAATAGCGATGAACATGCGATCGAAACGGTATGCTAAATTATTACATTTGACGAACTACATGGCTAATTGTATTTATGTGGACAATTTTTAGTGAACTTTAGTCTAAAAAAGATCGCCTGGAAATAACCAGTCAGCCTCGAAAATGAGATTATCAATAAAAGGATATCTGAACATCGGATTTTATTTCATCTGTGATCTGATTCACCCATTAACAATAGTATAACTACTTAAAATGATCAAATTAAATGGACCCATAAATGCTTCTTTTAATTATGGTAAGGCATTCGAAAAATGGTGCTTAAAAGTAGAATAATTCTTTTTCTTCAAGTTATAAATAAAAAAATTGATTAATAAATAATTCATAATTTAAAGTATAAAAAGTCAATATTTTTTATAAAATGTATTTATGAAACTTTATATAACTCTGTTTATTATATGCACAATTTGTCATTATTATTAATAATAAAATCATTGTTTTTCGCTTAACAAATATGTTATGCTTCTTATTCTTAAATTTGGTTAAAAATATGAGATTCTGGTTTAAAGAAAATGGCTATTGGCTATAAAAATTTCAAGTACTGAAATTTTCATAGTAATTTCAAGTAACTTATTGATATTGGCTATAAAAATTTAAAGTAATTTCAAGCACTTTGTTAAGAATGAGATTGGAACCAAGAGTTTAAACATCTCGGTTTTTTGCATTTAGAATGAGATTGGAATCAAGTGTTTAAACATCTCGTTTTTTTGCATTTGGTAAGAATAATTCATTTCCCTCCAGCTTCTAAATCCGAAGCATATCTACTTCCATAAGTGTAATTTTGAGAGTGTGAGGTACTTCGAGTTTTTTTTTTTCCATCGAGCACCAGCATCTTCCGATCTTCTACAGCGAATCCGGTCGTCTCTAGCTTCTTCCACATTACTATCGCGGGCATAGCTCGTCACAAAGAAGCAAAATCTCTTTTAAGTAAGCCTACTGCTTACTGGTCGGTTTTCTAAATGTTTGAAACTCATTTCAGTCGTAAAAGCTTGGAGTTTCTGCAAACAATTAGTCATATTTCCCATTAGCGCTATGACTCGTCGGAGGCATGATCCTTTTTACAGACGCCATCTTGGAATGGGTGGAGCTTAGTGAAATCGGTGAATTATCTTCTTGTTTATTTAATCATTTTATTTATCCAGTAAATATATTTTATTCATAAATGTCCATTTTACAATAAGAGATTTATTCATTTAGAATTAGCATGACTTTTGTCTTTTCGGACATCTTCAGATGCATTACAACTGATTTTTAGTTTCTTACAATATAAATATTTTAATTTTGAACAAAATTTGTCTTTTCGTTGTTTTTCCGATTATATTGTTTTATTTTTGAGTCAATGTTAGTTATTTTGCTAATTATTTTATATAATTTTGTAATTTTATTATTATATACAGTATTGTCTTTTATTAAGTTTTAATTACATACTTCTTGTAATCCTTTGTTTTTTTCCTTACCGTATATAGACTACTTGTCTATAAGCCGACCCGTGCATAAACCGACTCCCGGTTTTTGCCCCCAAAAAGTGGAAAAACGCCTTGACCCGAGAATAAGCCGAGGCAAAAAAGGGAAAAAAATGCACACGAAAAGCCACAAAATTTTAGGTTTTGTATTATAAAATAAATTCAATAAATATTTATGAGGCAGGTCTGAATTTTAACAATAATTTAATTTCATTTATGATAAAAATAAAACATGGATAGGGAGGATCATAGAGTTTTTGGAGCGCAATTTTTGCCCCTAGCGAATTATTTTTATTTTTCGAAATGAAATTGTATTTATTTACAGCATATAATTTTAAATAGATTTTAATTGTAACCATATTAACTTTCTTTATTTAAACATTCTTGGACAATTTTCAAGATGCACTTCGCATAACACAGTGACAGTTTAACATGGTCGTCTCCATCTTGTTTTCGGGATTTGACTTTGCATTTGCTTTTTACAATGGAAAATTGTGGAAAATACATGATGCACTAATTAATGTATTTGTTTCTATTGTTTGACACATATTGTAAGTATTTGTACAATGTGCTGTAAGATATATTAAATTTTATGCGCTTGGCGATAGTAGGCTATCGATGTTCAAAAGGCATGAGGCAGTTTGGGGCAAATTTCCGCAGGGCAAATGACCGAACTCCAAATAATAACTCAGGTTCTTTAAATCCTAGATTAATGAAATTTGGAGGAATAACAAGGTACATAAGACTGTGTATACCATTAAAATTTGATTGAAATCCAACAAGAAGTTTCCAAGTTAATCATTCAACATCATAACATGTTTATTTTTGAGTACTAATCAGCACTTGTTACAATTTTGACTGTGTAACTTCGTACTTAATGTATTTACGGTATGTATTGCAATGAGAGAACACGTGAAAATGCGCTGGTTTCGTTTGAAGCCCCTCCCTTTCTCCTACTTTTTCCAATATGGCCACCACAGCCTTTTAGAGATTCTCATTATGCTGCAAAGAGAGAGAATACTTTTTTTGTGGAAGTATCGAAATATATAGCGGAAGATTCTCGTTATCAGAAATTTATTTATGCAGTGAAAGTTTTAATAAATGAAATCTAAATGGATTATTAAATAAAATTATTACTTAGTTTTTTTGTAAACTCCACTTATAAGAGTTTTCATCACTCTGACCCGTGCATAGGCCGAATGTGGTTTTTAGGGAACATTTTTTGGAAAAAAAAAAATCTGCTTATATACGAGTATATACGGTAATAATTTTTTTTATTTTCTCTTCTTTTAGTAATTCGTTGAAAAATAAATTACCGTCTACTATTTCCATATTATTTAAAATTTCTTGTGGATAATATTTGTTTAACTATTTAACATATCTGGTGTTCTTCTTGAGATTAATAACAGTTTTTCCTCCACTGCATTAAAAACAAATACATCAGAAGTGGAACACACATTAGTTAAGATTAACAATCCTGGCTGCTCCTCTACAATCTTTTGTGGAGTATATATTCCTCCTGGTGCACCTATGGAGACTTATCTTTTACATTTCAATGAGATTGAACATATGATACTGGCACTTCCTGATTCATATATATGCATCTTAGGTGACTATAACCTTCGTGAGCTTTCACCTTTTTGGACCACAGACAATAAATACTATGACCAACTCTCCCCATCAGCCAATTATTTACTTGACATGTTGCATTTTTTAAATCTTACCCAATTTAATAAGACTGTCAATCATAATAATCTTGTACTCGATTTGGTTCTGTCATCGGCTAAATTAGGTGTTGCGGATGCCTACCCTCTTATTCATCCTGATCCACATCACCCTACTCTACACTGTTTTTTGTATGTGGAAGACACTAGTAACAAAATGAAATATGATTTACTTTCCTATGACTTTGATAATATTTTGAACCAACTGTATAGGGCAGATTGGTGGTTATTGGAAAATATGGATCTGAAAACTGCTATTAATTACTTTTATAATGTTATTTATGAAATTATCAAGCATTTTGTTCCCAGAATTAAAATTAGAACTAACCGATATCCTAAGTGGTTTTCCCCAGAATTAAAATTGCTTGTATGCCGTAAGAGATCTGCCCATCATAATTACTCTAAGTGTAAAAACCTTGCAAAATTGTGTTATAAAACTTATATCTCTTCAATAGAATCTGCAGTCTACACCAATATAAAGTCTTTCTGGAGTTACGTCAACTTAAAAAAGTTAAATAATGATCTGCAATCCTGTATGCGCTATTGTGACTGGTGTCAGTGTGTTTTGTTTATAGTTTTAGAAAAAATATATAGAATTTGTTTATTTTGAAACTATTTCCCGGAGTTCGTTTGTTTTGAAGTAGTAATTGTGTAGAGTGAATTTTGTGCTTGTAGCGGTTTGGATGCGTGGAAGTTGTGTTTATGATTGTCGGTGTTGATGTATTGAGTGAATAATTCGTTTGATTTATAGTGAATATTGTAGTAATTTCTGTTTTAATTTTGTTCGTTGTAAGAAGTTGATTGTTATCCGACGTCAGTGACAATCATCGGATAACAATCGGCAAAAATTCTTAGCTGTTAATGACCAATTTCGTGGAATTCGGCCGTCAACATTTCAGTGTTGCGGCTGTTTTCCCTTTGTTGTGAGCACGTGTTTTTTTGGTGTGTGTGTTGCGCAGTGAAGCGGACGAGGAAAAGTGTTAGTTTGCCTCCCCCCCCTCCCCTCCCCTCCCCTCGGTGCAGCGACTTTGCAATTACGTCCGATGTCAAGCCTATAAAACAAATGGGAATTATAGGATACATTGAAGTTGATATATTCAAATCATTTCAGTGTTCTCCCCAGAAAATTTTATCAGGTGGGTGAAAAGATAAAATAACCGGGCGGTCAAATATTAAAAAAAAATAAAATATTATGCAGTGGTGTGCAGTTTTTCGTATATTCAACCGGGCGGTCACCAAAATCAGCCGGGCGGCGCGCCCGTTCAAAAGGGCCTGGGGAGAACCCTGCATTTGTTGGACCAGATGATGTCGTTTAGTTGCGGAAAATTTAGTTCCGGCGGCAAAGAGAATGGAGCGTTTGGAACGCTGACTGACTGCGTTCATCTAAGTTGAGAAAAGCGAGTGAAAGAAGTTCTGCTAGACGGTGAGAGCGTTCCTTTTTGTTGTTATGCATATTCCTGGGATGATTAAATTAATTAATACAAGAGGGCTTGTATGCTAATGTACTGTACAAGGGTTAACGGAAATCCATTTGGTCAATTTGTGTACGTTCCAGTAGTGGGGAAAAGAGCGCTAATGGACTCTTATAAAAGAGGAAACGGCATTGTGCTACGACAGAATTCTACTAATTGTTTAATGATTTTAGTCCAAAACAGTGACTGTAGAACTTTTAGCATCGTAATCCGCTATAATTAACCAATATTAATAATTTTGTTTTGTCTTTGCGTTAAACAATTTCAGTATTCAGTTGAGTGCAGGAAGACGAAATAATCAGTAGCAAGGTGCTGTTATACCAAGCTCTGTTTACTTTTGCTGAGCAGTATGAATGCATTGATTGTACGAATATTAGCGCAGAGTGGGTATTTGTAGCTGTTCATAGCTATTGGCGTCGCTTGGAAGTTGTCACGGGGTTACAGCTCTCTCCCAGATTTTTAATCCTATTTGAACTCAGTGAGTCTCTGGATATAGGTGTAGCTAAAAGGAGGGCATGACGCGTTCTGGAACCTATAGTTTTGCGCTAATGGTACGAAAACGATATGCTGTTATAATAGCAAAAGTTATTCATACGTCCTTGTGCCTCAACTGAACTAGTCATGAGTTATAGAGGGTAGATTGTACCACTGTTTAAATTCTTCTTTAATTGTTTTTACCTGTTAAACGAGTCTTTTGTTTATGTTATGTGGCCCCAAGTTTAATTGGATAATAATTAATTTAGTGCTAGCAAGTTATTATGCTAATTAAGAATTTCTCTGATAAATAAATATTTGTTTACGGATTCACTCTCGCCTCCTCCTTGTTTAAGTTTTACTTGCCCGCGCAAGTCCAAAAAACCTGCTCCTGGTCGCGTGGGTGGCTATTACTGGATTAAAGGTGCCTGCTGGCCCCACCCCACCCACGCCTCAGGGCACACAATATTGATGATGTCAGGAACGATCTGCTTGAAATAGCTAACTTATTTTCCCAGTATTTCTCTACTGTTTATGATGATACCTGTGCGGCTCCCCCTGTTTGTGATCTGTTATATAATCATGGGATTGACATTTCAAATATTTCAATTTCTGCTTCCGACATAGAACACAAACTTAAAACACTCAAGGTCAACAAAAGTCTTGGCCTGGATAACCTGCATCTGCTTTTTATTTCCACTTGTGCCTCTCCACTGTGTCTTCCTCTTCTAATCATTTTTAACAAATCCCTCAATCTTGGTGTATTTCCTGATTTTTGGAAGAGCAGTTTTATTGTTCCGGTTTTTAAATCTGGCAATAGGAGTGATGTGACAAGCTATCGTCCTGTTACTGTTCAGTCAGTTATCCCTAAAGTGTTTGAATCTATCATTTTAGATAAAATGCAGTGTCACTTTAAACATATCATTATTTCCCAGCAACATTGTTTTATTCCAGGAAGATCTGTTCTTACGAACTTACTAACATATGAAAATTATATCTTTGACAATCTCGATAAACATAAACAAGTTGATGTTATTTATACAGATTTTACTAAATTCTTCGATAAATGAACCATAATATTCTATGTATGAAACTTGAAACCTTCGGTATCATAGACCCACTTTTATCTTGGATCCGTAGTTTTATTGTATCTCGGTGTTTGTACGTTAAAATTAAAGGCAACTTATCCTGTTCATTTATTGCTACTAGTGGGGTACGCCAAGGTTCACACTTGGGCCCCCTTCTGTTTTTTCTCTATATTAACGACATCGCCGAGGTATTGAACGGAGTTCAATTAATGCTACTTGCAGACGACATGAAAATATATACCTGTATTAATGATGAATGTGATTGCAATGCACTTCAAAATTCTTTGAATGCATTATCATTATGGTGTACACGTAATGGCATGATGCTGAATATTAGAAAATGTAAAGCCATGTCTTTCTGCAGAAACAAACACATGGTGTCTTATCCTTATTCAGTTGATGATATCATTTTAGAGAAGGTTACAAATATAAAAGATCTTGGTGTCATTTTTGACAGTAGAATGACTTTTACGCCTCATGTAGATTGTATCCTCAAAAAATCCTATAAAAATTTAGGTTTTCTAAATAGACATATACAACCTTTTCAGGATATTACATCAATTAAATTTCTATATTGTGCATTAGTTCGTCCAAATCTAGAATATGCCTCTGTAATCTGGTCTCCCCATTATGTTAAGTATATTGATGCAGTTGAAAGAGTTCAGAGAAGATTTCTTCGCATGATTAATAGAAAACTGGGTAATTTTTCCTTCAATACAGATTATAAACTTTTAAACATTGAAACTCTGGCCGATAGAAGAATACATTCAGACCTACTCTTTCTTTTTGACTTACTGAATTCCACTGTTGACTGTCCTAATTTACTAGAACTGATTCCTATCCATACCCCTAACTACATTACTAGGAATACAGTGCCTTTTCTGGTTGAGAAATCTGTGTCCGCCAATAATTATGTTTGTAACTCACCAATTAGACACCTCCTCAGGAGTGCTAATTCCTATTTGGCTAATTTTGACATTTTTCATGAGACAGACAAAAACTCAAACAAATTTATCTCTTCACTTCTCCTACTGATAATTAATTATTATTATATATTATATTATTTATATTAAATTATTGGTTGTTTTTAATTTATTTCGTTAGTGATTTCATTGCTTTATTTGTATCATTATCTTTTCATCTTTCTTTCTTTTTGTTTTGTATTTTGATTATATTTAATATTTCGTTTGTAAGTGGGTATTCCCGTAAATAAATAAATAAATAAATAAATAAATAAATAAATAAATAAATAAACATGGAATATAAATAAATTTTCAATGATTATTTCTCTCTTATCATTAATTTTATAGATTAGTTAGCATGTTTCTTCATAATTCCTGGTTTCATGTTTGCTTGATAGAATGCGTTTTGAATATTTGGAGATTTTTAGTGCATTTTTGATATATATGTTCTTTAAATCTAGTTTCTAAGTTTCAATAAGTTTTTCCAATATAAATTTTGTTCCATTTTTTACATTTAATTTCGTATACCCCTCTTTGTTCTTTTTCTATAAATTCTCTTTTATTTTCTAATAATGTTAATAATCTAGTTTTGGACTTAAAGGTTGCATTTATTTTTTTCTTTTGAAACATATTTTTAATTTTGTAACTTATGTTTCCTTGAAATATTAAACAAATTCTTTTCTTGTCATTTACTTTTGTATTTGTATTATTTTGTTGTTTTTCTATTGCTATGTTAACGATTGTTTTATTAATTTGATATTCTTTATATCCATTTCCAATTCTGATTTCTTTTATTGTTTCTAATTCTTTTTCTCTGTATTCTTCTTTTATAGGGTATTTTATTTATTTATTTATTTATTTATTTATTTATTTATTTATTTATTT
>JAHWFO010117376.1:132249-165628 GCA_023313115.1 Rhysida immarginata
TTATTTATTTATTTATTTATTTATTTATTTATTTATTTATTTATTTAAAGAAAGTTTAATACAACTGTAACCCCTAGGTCAGGTATGGCCAAAGACCTACATGTGAGACCTAAGGGGATACAAAAAATAAAAAGCTCTATTGATAAGATTTCTAAAAGCTGAGTTTTGTGGCTCCATGGTTGGTTGAACTTTGATGTATACTGTTTATGGTTGTTGTTGGTTTCCTATAAATATTATATTCTAATTTTATTTTGTTATCTTTTACTTTCTGTATCACTGTGTAAATAATTTAATTTATTATCTTTTTCTTCTTCATATCTGAATGTTATTTAGTATTTCTTCTATGTTAATTAATTTGTCTAATAGCCAAATTGTGGCTGTTAGTAACGCTACCTCTATTCATCAAGCTAATTCAGTTCTTGCCACAACCAGCCAGATTAATACCATCATTAAGCAATGTAATAATATCTCTAGCAGAGATGGTTTTCTGACAATTAACTTCCTCAAAAACTGGGAAAATTCGGAAATCTGATTTTGCAACATCTGTTACAGAACATTTATTATTCCCAGCAATTTCCAGCTGACTTTAAGAGAACGCTGATTGTCCCCCTATACAAAAAGGGCTCAGTTAATGATATCACAAATTACCGACCTATTTGTATTTTATCGCTTTATCTAAGATCACTGAGAAATTGCTATTTTCTCAGGTAACCAAATTCTTGTGAAACTAAGATATATATAAAAAGATCTGAAATTATGAACTGTGGATACTAGTGTATAGATGAAGGAAGAATGCCACTTTTCCACAATAATCATAAATGCATACATTTCTGCTATCAGGTAGCCATCATCAGTATGAATCAAAGTAACAAACAAAGAGCGGGGTTTATATAATAGTAAGTAGCCAATAAGGAGAAACAGGATTAACCACTCGAGTGATTGATCCAAAATAGCGGACCTAGGAGAGAGCTATACAGAGTAATACGGGAGAAGCAGAAACTACAAAGTTACAAAGGAGAAGACTACAGGAAATAACAAAAAACCAAAGGGACTAAAGAACGATTATTTAGCATGGGGTAGCAAAGTTTCCCATCAAGATAGGTCCAAGGGTCCGGCATCATGATTCAAGAGTTTTTGTTCATCGCACTTCAGTATCTCCAAGGATTCCAAGAAATTCAATCTCTTGAAGTTTTCTTTCTTCATGTCGTGTCCGGTATTTATTATATTGTAACCTTATGTCGTTGATTTCAAAATATTTACACAATGGGTGCCAATGCAACCTCAATCAGTTTAAGTGGACCCCCCCCCCCCCTTTGTCTCGCAACTCAAAACCAGAATCCAATGCAATGAATTCAAAGACGGCTAGCTCAACCAAATTAATGCTCAAACAAAATCAATATGCACAATCAAGGACATAGGTTAGGTTCTTTTTAAAATGGCAGGCTGTGACTTATTTATTTCAATAAGGAAAGCAAGGTTTGGAATTAAATAAATATTTTTTATTCAAAGTTAAACAAACCAATGAGATACAAAATTAAATAAAGTCTTAAATCTAGTTAAAAAGAAAGTAGATAGATCTTATCGTAAAGAAGAAAGTTAATTCTAAATTCCCCAAGTACTTACAACTAAGATAACATGCAAAATGTGAATAAATGTCAATAAAATTCAATTGCTCTGAGGAAAGAGATAGTTCTACTCAAAATTCTATTTTAAGAAAGTTCTCTCAAATTTATTTCTTTATCGTACCTTTGTCATGACACTCAATTAGATCAACATATCAAATTTCAGTTCTACTTACAATTACGTAGTTCAAACACCTGCAGACTTGTGATCACTTTTAATCCAAATTAATGGACAAAAACACCTTTTGTGTTAAACAGGCCATAAAACATATATGGCCATAAAACAGGCCATAAAACATTATCACACTGAAGCACAGAAAACACACCTGAAGATAATCCGGATCGATTAGTGAGTGAGTCCACTGGAAGTCTCAAAGTGTCCCCACTAAGTTCAACAGAAGATCTCAAATATGTAGTTGTCTTCTTCTCTCAATGTCGGGTTTTTAATTATGCCTGTCGCTTGAAGAAAATCACGTTGCTCGCTTCCATTTGCTATGAAGAATGTCGGGGTTCCAATTCACAGTTTCTGACTCTAATCATAAATGACGACTCTGAAGAATATCAATTGCATACAGGTTCCATTTCAATGCCACTCAGGGTTCGTTTCTCACTCCTTGCAATCCGTAAAAGATTTGCGTTTCAAAAAAATAAAGAATGTAGAATGGAGAACAAAACAAAATGAATCTGATTAACTTCAATCAGATTGACAAGGACATCCCTCTTTTACTTGTAAATTTAGAATTTTCGGTTAATAGTTTGAATCAGAAAGTCAAATTGGGGTTTTCGAGGAGATGCCACCCACACCAAGGGTTTTCCCATTTATATTTTGATGAGCCTGCTCACTCCATAAATTGAACTTAGAAATTAGCCTAGCTACTTGGCCAACTGTGGAAGTTACACAGCAGCATTTTTCGCCAATGCTATTCCTAATCAATTTCCATAGTTTCCGTTATTCCAGTCGAGAGGAGAAAGCGCGCAGCCTTCCTCAGCCAACTCTCAAACATGACTCATAAAAGTTTCGGTTTCTCTCTCCTATTTATCGCCTCGCACATATCCGGTCTCCTTCCCTTTTCACAACTTACAAGTTCCAAAAAGAACAAATCGCTAAAACAATAATGATTTTAAACACAATATGAAATTTATGACACAAACAAATCTTAAAAAAAATCAATATATCTATCTATCGAGGAATCCAATGACTAATATCAACAATATTTACTTAAATTCGAAAAGAACGTCTCTCCCTGTCATTTCTCCACCCCTCCTGCTATTTCACAATCGTGTGTCTTCGATTAATATCCAAATTTATAATCTTAAATTATCTCGACTTAATATATCACTACGTCAAAAACACATATATCACTTTATTCTTTTAAAGAAACTGAATAATACCTTCTATTATTCCTGTGACCAAGTTTATCATAAAATGAATATATTACTTAACACGTGATAAAGTCACAATATGATAAAAGTATAAACTCCTGGGTAAACCAGAAATAAATATACAAATGGGGAAAAAATGTGGATATGATAAATAAAGACAAAAGAAAAAAACAACTCTTTAACCACAACAATAATTAAGTAAAAAGGTTGTATTTTTCTTTTTACTTAATTATTGTTGTGGTTAAAGAGTTGTTTTTTCTTTTGTCTTTATTTATCATATCCACATTTTTTTCCCATTTGTTTATTTATTTCTGGCTTTGATAATCATAAATGCATACATTTCTGCTACCAGGTAGCCATCATCAGTATGAATCAAAGTAACAAACAAAGAGCGGGGCTTATATAATAGTAAGTAGCCAATAAGGAGAAACAGGCTCTTTGTCTTTATTTATTATATGTTCGGCGTAAGCCGATTTTTCAGGTCTATGGTTTCTGACGTAGTCGAAATGCTCTTTTACTCTGGTCAGTATTCTTCTGTGGCTTTGTCCGATATATTTGTGGTCACAAGTACCACACTTTATCTCATATGAATTTTGCAATATCTGAATGTGAATTTACAGAAAAAATGAACACATGAAAAGAGCTTATAATTGATGTAGTAAAAAATCATATTCAAGAAACGAAAAGACTTCTTTTACAATGCTCCCAATGGATGGCCTCTACTCGAATTCGCTCATGTTGTGCATAGCTGAGTAAGTTTAACGCAGTGTCGGAGAAAGACACTGAAGGATAATGTAGTAGAAGTAAATAGAAAGAAAATGAAATCATAGTCTGATCTGACGTTTCTTAACCCCTGGCTGTGGCTTTAGTTCGCATTCTTTTTTCTGTTTTCTCACATTCTAATATTGCAAAATTTGTATTAAAATAATTGTTTAAAAGTTTTTTGCATATATTTTTTTAATTACCTGTAGTTTTACTCAATATGGTGCTATCACTTTGTAAAGGCAGTGTTAAAATTCTAATTAAAATATTAATTTGTTTTAAAATGATTGTAAAAAAGATTCTTTATATCATTAATTTTAAAATGATTGTAAAAAAGATTCTTTATATCATTAATTTTCCGTATTTAAACTTCAAATTGGGTTGGTTTTTTTTTCAAATTAAAAATTTGCTATTATTTCCGACATTGCTCGGGCTCTTTTTTGATGAAATTTTGCAATATCTGAATGTGAATGTACAGAAAAAAAAAACCACTGGAAAAAAGTTGCGAATTTAAGCCACAGCCACAGCGTCATATCAGGCTATTGTTTCTTTTTCATTATCACTGCGTTTGAATGCACACTTTCGATCCGGATCGAAAGACCAGTTTCAAGTCAATCCTGCAAAAAGTGCCATGTAAACAGGCTTCAACACCCCGATCCGGATCGAGTTCAATCCAGTCGAAAGAGGTGGTTTGAAACCAGGGAAGCATGCCTCAGGAAAGAGGTCAATCCAATAATATGCATATCAACATCCCGATCCGGATCGAGTTTAAATTTGCTGTTTGGTTGAAAGAAAAAATATAGAAAATTTTAGCTAAAATAAGTTCTTGGTTGATTTATACCTCAACACAATAAATATCTATAAATAAATAAATGAATAAATTTTAAAATACATTGCATGTTTAAATTTTTTTTTGTAAACTTCTTTATCAAAATGTCATTTTTCCTAATTAAAAATTTTCAAATTGTCAATCAAATTGGAGTTATATATATATATTTTTATCAAATTATAATTATCAAATTAAATATTATATTTATATCAAAAATTTCAATTTAACAATTTCTATTTTATTAAATTATAATTTGATAATTATTTATAATAATTATAATTGTAATTTTATAATTTTTAATATTTAATACAATTAAATAAACAATTAAATTGAAGTTTTTGATATAAATCTAAAAATTAATTTGATAATCTATTAAAATTATGTTTTGATAAGAATGTATAAAATATTTTGATAAAAATAAGTATAAAAAACTTAAACATGCTAATGCATATTAAAAGTTATTAAGAATTATTATATTGAGGTAAATAAATCAAAAACTTGACATATAAATAACATTATAGTTAACATTATAAATAACCTCAACCTTATTATTTATATAATGAAAATTTTAATTGAAAACAAAGTTTAAAGAAAAAATCAATAATTACAAAATTTATTGATTGTCAATTATATTTCCAGGCGATAATAATGAGAAAATTTTAAAAAATTGAATTTCAGCCGTATTTTAGAGGAAGCGTAATTCAAGTGATAAGGCCGACTGAGCCAACAATGGCGGATTTTGTAGCAGATGACAAAGTCTGGCGTACTTTCCTAATCTAGAGCTTTACCCACAGGGCATCTTATCGGACTCGATCCGGATCGAGATAGATGCATGTAAACGCGAGGCAATTTTGGATTAACTCAAGTCGATCCGGATTTAAACGTGCATGTAAACGTAGTGTATAATTCCTTCTACAGCACTGCGTCAAACAACTCACTCGGCCTTACACAACATTCCAACATGAGCGAAGTCTGGTAGAACTGCTGAAGGGCCGTTGTTGCAGAGGCCATTCATTGGGAGCATTTAAGAAGTCTTTTCGTTTCCTCAATGTCAATTTCTTATGTATTAATTCTAAGCTTTTTTCATGTGTTCATTTCGTCTGGTTAGTCACTTTTCAGAATGGAAAATTACATCTGAAAAAGGCTCGAGCCACGCCGGGTGTTTCCGCGGGACTCCAAACTTAAGACTGCCTCGTTTAGAATGTGACACCTTCTGTTGGCGTAAATTTTTTTTACCCTTTTTAACGTTCTTGAACAGGGAACTTCCATTTTTGGCCTCTGTATCAGAATTGGCCATTGGATGCGCACAGCTCAAAATTTAAAACTCAATAACGTTAAAACTTTATTGCCAATTTTTTTATATATAATATAGAAACCTTCCTTTAAATTATCTGTTTAATATTAGGGACATGCAAACATTAGAAGTTAAATAAAATAATATTTATAACATTCTGCTCTCATAGTGAAGAGCGTTGCAACTAGACAAAATAGCGATGTATATTTGATCTTATGTAGCTGCATAAGATATTTATTTATATCTCAAACTGCTTGTATATTTCAACCCCTAAATTTATTTTCTAGCAATAGGCAGAAATATATATCATAGTGTAATAAAAAAATGACATTTAGACTTACTCAGAGCACTGGAGCATAAAAGGAGAAAATTTTCATATTTCGCGCGCACTGACACCTCCTGTACACAATACCGCAGTCCAGAACGGGAAAAAACAATTCAAAACACAGCAGAAGATACTCCTGTTTTCAATGTCCTAATTATTTTTAAATGGAATTGGAAAATATTATAGTATTTCGATAAAAAAAAAAACACCCCCCCGCAATGGTCCCCCCCCCCCCCCCCCACCCTGTCGCTACGTCACTTTTGGGCTTGCCATTGCATTACGTCATCAACCTCGCTAAGAGAACAAAGGAAACAAAGGAAAGGAGAGAGTAACGCACGCGATAGCTGTTTGATGCTATCAAATGACGTGTTTATGTTAGCGAGCTCAAATTACAGTTTGACAGAAATTCAAATGAAAATTCATAGGAAAATAACTTGCAAACATATTTTAAAAATTTCTTCACCCTTCTGTCATGAATAAAACCAGCTAAAATGTGACTATTTTCATTTTTCGTGAACTTTCATGTATAAATTCTAAAAAAAATTTGAAACTGCTTATTTCATTTCTGTGACATTTAACAATTTCTAATAATTTTTCAAAAACATTGAAATATATAATATGAAAATGAAATAAATGCTATAAACCAAGAAACATCTCTGATTTATTATAGAAATTTTCGGTCCAAAAGGATCATTTATTAATTTACAAAAAAAAAATTCCCCGAGTTATCACAGAAATCAATTTTTCCTTCAAACAATGGCGTGGCATAAGACGGTTAAGATGAGTTTTAAAATCAATGGGCGAAATTTTCGCTTCCAGTGAGCAATACCATTGCATACAGTTTCCAGAAACCGAAAACGGAAGTGCCATTTCCCTCAGTGGGATTCCTCTTGCATTGAAAAGCAAGCATAAATCAAAAAGACGTAACTGAAATGGAAAAAGGTATCTGGAAAGCTGTTAGTCACGAAAGTGAAAGTGAAACCATGTTCGAAGAATTGCGAATTAGAAGAAAAAGAAAAAGCAAAGTTCACGAATAAAAACCTGTCGCCCCATGGCTGGCGTGTGAAAGAACTAAAATACAGTTTTCACACGTTTAGACATGTATTTTTGCATCTCCTACACTCACTTCCAGCCCATGTCTGCACTTGAATGTGAGACTTCCTAGTTTACTTTAAGGATGGCGGCAGGAGTCAAGGACTATCATGAGTGCTGCCACCAGAAATTGGAATTTCGTCGGGGGGGGGACCTGTTGTTTTTTTGAGAAATCCCTGGCAGACAGTGGCCTTCCGCTTGCTTTGAAGGCCGAGTGTGCAAAGTTTCAACGTAGTCAGATGAATGATATAGGAACACATACGGTACAAACAAACATTCATTTTTTTATATAAAGATTATAAGGTTTAAATCTGCTTGTATCACTTTTTAGCATGTGGTAGCCGCGCGAGTTCCACAATTGATTGGCCCATACATGATGCCCACTTCCTTAACTGGACATACGTACAACATGTTTCTTCAGCATGTGTTACCAGAACTCTTGGAAGACATACCACTGAGTTCGCCGAGACATGTGGTCCCAGCATGATGGGGTACCATCCCATTTCTCCCGGGAAGTACGTGATTACCTTGATGCAAGATTTCCAAACAAATGGATCGATAGTGGAGATCCTATTAACTGGCTACCCAGGTCACCTGACCTCACGTCTGGACTACTTCCTCTGGGGACATATGAAAGTGTGGTGTATGAAACGCCTGTTGAGTCACAGGAAGATCTTGTGGCACGTGTGGTGGCTGCTGCAGCGATGGTAAACGAGATGCCTGGAGTGTTTCAGTGCATCAACCGTTCCATGTTACGACGATGTGAGACTTGCATTGAAACAGGTGGTTGACATTTCGAGCACATTATGTAGTAATAAGACATTACTGACTTGTCTAATTAATGTTCTTTGTAATGATGTGAATAAACGTGTTAAAAGTTAACAGTGTTTCCGTTCATGTTAATTAATTGAATCCACGCACTGCAGTTGACTCCAAAATCATTTTAGAATAAAACGTTATTAACAAAAGCTGTTCAAATTGATCCCCATTAACGTTTTGCCAAGTTTGGTGGTGTAATTTTGAAACACCCTATATATGTATATTATTATTATTCATTATATATTGTATATTACTATAGAGCTCGGCAAATCCTATATTTTGGTAGCCAGTTGCTACCAGAAGTTCCATTTTGGCTACAACTTTTAAACAAATGGTAGCTACTTGGCTACTGGCCAATGCGACAGCTGATTGGAAGGCCTAATCACATTACTGTATCATAACCACCAGAAATTTAAATTTGTAGTGAAATTAACTCTTACATAAAATTTTACATAAGAAAGGCCTGCCCAATCGCCACTTATTGCCAGCCTCCAAGCCCAGCCTCAGTGCGAATTGGGCAGGCCTTCCTTATTGGTGGCCTTGTTTCCTGTATTTACTGTTCGTGATTACTCTGTTGGTACATATAGTTATGCTAGATTTTCGTTCCTCGTTGATGAAATATTTGTTATGTATAGTCAGGCACGGCTTGTAGCATCTGTGAAATGTGCGATTAATAAACAAAAGTCGTCCAGTTCATTAGTCTTATCGGTGGAAGGCATTTCAATTGCCCACATGGCTCATGTCTTGTGCCCTGATTCGAATCCCATGTTCGTTTTTTTACCTCTGATTTTTTATTATCTTCTTTTTTCAATAAATAAGGTATGTTTTATATTCGACCTTTATTTTTTTAATACTTCATTTGAAAATTCATCAATGACATTGAATTGCTTTATATAAAAAAAATAATAAATAATGCTTAATTCAAGAAAACGCACAAGCGCTTTAGCAAATGAAAACCCAATTAAATAAGCATTTGAATCAAGTAGAATATAATAATGGCAATCAAACCCCATAAAATGTAATGGCAAAGAAAAACGCTTTAAAATGGCCAGGCACTGAAAATTAAGGTCTAGAACTCACGGAATCAAAATGGAACAGCAACATCAGCATCATGGCGGCTGGGCAACGGGCGTGGCAGAATATCTAATTTCGGTCATCGCTCATCTACTTCGTTCGTCTGAACATGGATACGGCGGCAAGGCAACTCAGGAAAAGGTTGTGGGACAAAGACTAACTGATAAGTTACGGGACAAAAGCATTTTAACAGGGGGGCACCGCGATAGAAATCAACATTACAGAAACCTTGTGAATCGAGCAAAACAAAAGGAAAACTGATTGCACCAAATTAACATAAAGGAAACGTTAAATAAAGAAATTTGGGTGATCCACTCGAGTAGGTTGCCCGTTGACGGACATTGGAAAGCAATGGGTTTTGCTTTCAGCCGAGAAAGTAAGTCCCAGCAAGAGTCACTTACACTCGTCGGCAAATCCACATCGAGGGGCAGGAATTAGAAAAGGCAGCTGGAACGTCTTGGCGGTGCAAGAACCAAAATCATTCTCCCAGATCGAGAAACTCTGAGTTCCTCGCCCAAATGGGAATCAAACGTCCAACCATTGAACGATCGGGTGACGTCACGTGGGTCATCCAAGATGCTTCAAAGCTTGGGTCAACCGGATTTATCTGCCTGCACATCTGGAACTTTGACTAAAGCACCTAATAGACGTGCGGCCACCTGCTAGAATCTAGAAGGTTCCAGAGAAATGCCAAAAGGCAATAAGGCTGTCAACGAAGGTCCGAAATAGTTGTGGGTGGTGGGGGAGTTTTTCTATTCTTAGCATAACTGCTCGCCCAAACGCAACGGTTTGACCCGCATTCAATAAGGCTGGACAATGTCTTAAGTAAACCATTCTCTTACGTGTGGTCCATCAATCCAAAATTCGTGGTGAGTCCTGCTGTCCGTTCGAGGGTGAGTCACCTACCTGAGCCATTAAAGCAAAAAGGTCTTAAAAGTAATGAAAAATCTTAATCTTACCATCCTAAAAGGTCTTAAATAAGAAGGATTCTGGATGCAAAATCTTAAATAAACTTTTTGCTATAGAGAATGATTCATCGTCGTTCCCGACGGAAAGGGAGTCCTGGTGTGGCGAGTCCTCCCGGTTCACTGCAAAAAGAGTTAATGACAAATTTTCTGTCCCACAAATGGCCAAGCCTTTGAACCCAAACGAAACATATTTATTAGTACTTCGAGGTCAATGACTCGTCTTAAAATGTAAAATCCCACCAAAGACACATCAAATTAGGTGTCCGTTCTCAGACAGAAAAAATTCCCAAACAACGCATTTTTGTAAACGTCCAGTGAGGCTCAGTGAATCTTGGCACGTAAACTGATCGAATGCAAAGGGTGGTAAAGACTTAAGAAAAAAAATGTTGTTTCCTTAGACTGTGTTGAATCTAATGCAGGTAGACATTTTTGCTTATTTAATTGGGGTGTGGCCAGGTGGGGGCTTATTTTATATGTTTACTTAAGGATTTTAATCATATTTTGCAGGGTGAGAGTACATATTTAGTAGATAAAATAACTGTCTCCAATATCTCTGTAGGTGCTTTCGTTACAGAGTTACAGCCATCAACGTTAGAATACCCAGCTCCAGTACGGATTATGAGAAAACTATTAAAGATAGAATAAGAGCAGCTCGTTTTCTTTAAGAATACCCATTTTTATTGCTATATTTTCTCTAGAACATTTTTATTTATAACTTTTAACATAGGTACTAGTAGTACCCCAAAATTGCAGGGGTATGGTTTTGAGCATGGAATTTCTTAGCTAATTAACATATAATAAAACCCAAGGTTATATGCATCATTCAGCTCCCCATCTTTCCAAAATGCCCAAATTTATCAAAATCTATGCAGTAGAAGCAGAGAAAATGATCCCTGAAGTTAAAAATTTTGTAGTAAACACAAAGCCGAAAACACAAAGGGGAAAATTTTCAGCTGCTATCGTGAAAACGCATTTTTAAAAAACGGGTATATCTTCAGATCTAATGATCAGATTTGAATGAAGTTTTCCATGAGGATTATACATGACATGAGTGTTTGAATGATATCTTGTTTAATCCTTTAACCCATTTTAAGCTGCAAGCGAAAGAAAAATTCCGTTTGAGAGCTAGTGAAAGCTAAAGGAGAAGAGCTTCGCCCATGTCCGCCATTGCCACTGTAGAGCTGTTAGCCAATCAGGAGCCTGGTAATCACCACGTGATCGGGGAAAGCCAATCATTGCTCGAGATGCATATCCTTTGTAGTTAGGCAATTCTTTCATCATAATACAAAAGCACACTATTTACAACGACGTATTTGATTGGCCCCCAAAAAACCTACGGAACCTTGTAGAGGACGGGCCTCTCTTTCAAATAAAAATAAGATGGCGCCAATACGTGCATTTTTCAGCGAGTTATCACAGCGATTCTAATGGTTTATTACTCAGGAACTAATAAACATAGGAATGTCATATAGATCTTATATTAGAAATTATACATTGGAATTTCACACCTCATGAGCTAAATGCTCGATGTGTGCTCCATTCATCTGTACAACACGACGAAGCCCGAGAGTGAAGTTTTGCACTACTGCGCCTCGCATCTCATTATCAACCAGTGCACAAGATTCGGTGATTGCCTGATGGACCTCTTCGATGGTGTTGGGATGTGTGCTGAACACCTTTTATTTAAGGACCCCCCCCCCCTTAAAACATTCCTATGTTTATTAGTTCCTTAGTAATAAACCATTAGAATCGTACTTAATTGACTGAATCACCCTTTTCATGATTATACCGACACACAAATATCACCCATGAAAATTGCAGTGGTAGCCAATTGTCTATTCAGATTTTTGGAATTTGTCAAGCCCTGTTACTATTATCTCGCACATGTAATTCTTAATTTAATAGTCACAGAGTTCGATTCTTTAGTTGATGTCCCATCATCTTCAATCGATTTCGATTGTTCCGATCGTATCTCCTATCGAACACTCGTCGAATTCTTTTATTTATTTTATGGAATCGATTTATATGATGCCCGATCCCTTGTGGAACTTGGCTGTAATCAAAATGTATTTAATTATTCCGATTTTTAATGATTGTTTTTCTTTATCCGAATGTTATCGATTGCGTTTTCTTATCTCGATTGTTACCGATTCTTTTTCCTATGTTATCGATTGTTTTTGATTATTTGATTGTTACTAATTTATTCCAATTGCTTCATTCTGTATTATAAATATTTTTCAATAACTTTCACTGGAAGCCACATCTATTGTTATTCCACCAATCATTGGTAGGTAAGTCACCAGTAGTGACACACCTCCACTGATTGGTGGAAAGAGGCTATATAACCATATGCTGTATCCGATGCTACTTTTGTAATGATTATAGTTTCTGATGATGTTGACTCGAAACGCGTAGAACAATTAATAAACCGCTACCATATCGCTATTTCCGGACCTTTATTCTTTCAATAATTTATCTGTATTTTGTTGTTTCTCGCATTGCTATTTGTTTTGATCGTGTTTGAGATTTGGGTGTCTGTGGTTTTGTCTAAGTAATTATGCTAAAAGGGGAATGGAACTTGTGTGTTGTGTTGTTTGTTTGTTTCTTGTCTAAAAATATATTATTGTTTTTCTTAAAAAACTCCAGTATTTTGTTATTAGTGTGTTTCGTGCACTTTGTTAAGAGCTAGGATTGTTGTGGAATAAATGATTTTTTCTTTTTAATGTCTAACCCAGTTGCTCGGTAAAGTATTGTTGCGATAATTTAAGGAATGTTTGTTATTTTTATTTTTTTGGTATTGTTAAGAAAATTTTGGTTGTCAAGCGAATGCATTCGTTCGAGGCAGACGAAAAAGAATTGGCTCCTGATGGATTGAAGACGTTGAGTCCGCCATAACTGAGAATGGAACGTTATCGAGACTTTCATGTTGTCATGATACAGCTTTAAGAGCTACATTTAAAATATTCAGCATTTTATTCAGTTATTAATGTTGAGCATCTTGATCAATGGTTAAAAGGAATATAGTTTATTGCCAAGTCAATGGAACACGCGTTTTGCCGACGGGACTAACGTCGAGTTGCAGTTATTGAATGGCTCGTTATCGTCGTCCAGGGTCAAGTTTCTCGAGATGTGTAGGTGCAATCCCTAACCCCAAACAGGTGACAGATGTCTTTAAGATTGGTGAGTGCCTTTAACTATTTCTTTCCGCGCAAAGACCGACGAGAAATCGTAACTTTGCCTCAGAGCGTTGTGTATGAGGACGGTCGTTCTCTTCCTCCCCGGAGACTGCGTGCGCAATTGCGCTAAAGTTCTCCATGGACTCTGTATATTGAAAGATAATAAGTGCCGCCGTAAAACGA
Organism: Rhysida immarginata; assembly: GCA_023313115.1. Lineage (NCBI taxonomy): Eukaryota > Metazoa > Arthropoda > Chilopoda > Scolopendromorpha > Scolopendridae > Rhysida > Rhysida immarginata. The sequence goes on from JAHWFO010117376.1 coordinate 145,777, forward strand.
TTAGTTTGCCTAATTAACTTACACTGTAATAGTTATAATTATACGCAAAAATCAATTTCAGCTAAAAGCATTAAGTATGCCGGCAGTTGGTTGGGCGCAGGTGAGCGAGCGGTGATAAGGAATTGAGCGCACTGGCTTTATGTGTGTGCGGCTCACAACGAATACGAGTGAGATCCGTCCGCACAGCTTGCCGCGCTGTGAGAGTCAAGGCGCGTCTGTGGCGCATGTTTGCGTGCCGCTCAATACCTTCCAAGAGGGGTTTCCGTGTTTCCCCCCTAGTTGTGGCCTACAAAGGAAGCACTGAGCGTGTGTGAGCGCTATTCTATGGTATACTTAATTCGGGGGTTTTGGGTGTGCACTCTGCCCCCCCCCCCTGGGTGCATAATTATTTTTGTGAATGGCCTAGCTCGCGGAAACCATGCAGCTGCCCATGCTTTGATGCAGCTAGACGCTGGTTGTCATTCTCTTAAGCATCTCCTTGTTTGCAGAATGATCTAGGATTAATTAAATTTAATTTTGATAGGGGCCCCTTAATAATAATTAGTACCGAATAACCTGAATATGTATTAGGTAATTTGTGTGTATAAAAGATGAAATGAATAAAATAGTTGAGCACACCATAAACGCATAGTTTCAGAGACGATCTTTTGGGTCCCGAACCCCTAACTACCTCACACCCCGACTTGACTCCTAGTGAGTTAGTGTTTTACCTTACAAGGGGGGTGGGGGCGTTACATCTGGCGCCCTAACAGGGACCCAAAATCCGGAAATTCCGGACTACAGATTCCGTGCTCTGAAGCTTTGCGGTTGTGTGTATCTGTTTATTTTTTTTTTGTTTGTTGTTGTGTTGTGGTTTTTGGGGTAGAATATATGTGAGGCTGTTTGGATTATATGTCTGTGTACTGGCATGGAGCACAGATTTGAACCACCAATGGATGTATGGTGTTTGGGGAAGTGATGGGATGGTGCCATAGAGATGGCAGTTGGGCACGTTTGGGGAGTCAATGATGAGTCTGTGGGACCAAGATGTCAGACCATAGGAGGTCACCATGCAGGTGGGTTTTATCAAGAAATGCAATCTAATCCCAGACCTGCAGATTGGGGCCATTGGTCGGGAGTTGCAGGAGGAAGTGCGAGGAGTAGTTTATGAGTTCACTGATATTTTTTCAAATGAGGTTACTGGTGTGCGCGGGGTGCAGAATTACGTTGCGGATTACACCGTGGATAAAAGCGCCCCGTGTTCACCAGGCAGTACTGTGTTCTGCACGTGTATCAGAAGGTATATAGGCGAAAGCTGGCAGATTTTGAACGTGCAGGCATTATAGAACCAAGTGTCAGGCCTTTGAACTCCCCGGTACTAGTGTTGTGCCGATCCCGATACCAATACCAAAAAGTATCGATACTTGCCGGTATCGAGTACTCAAGTATCGTACATTGCAATATGGCTCAAGTATCGATAGTTTGCACATCGATACTCGATACTGAAAAAAACCTATGAGTCACATAATGAAGATGTTCGATTTTCAGCGTTAATTCAGAATCTGTTGAATATTTTAACGCTTGTATTCCAGTGGCTGCCTACTGATTAGGGAAGTATCTTTCGAAGCGTTTGTTTTCATTTCTCCTAACAAGGTCGAGCTGTCGAGCTCACGCCTCGCTCTGTGGGCGCACGGGAAATAAAAAAAAAAAAGATAATGACTCGGACACGTGATGATACCCTCCTAGTAATAGTAATGAGGTCTAATTGTAATGAGTGATGTTAGCCTCCACGTGCTCCAGTATAGGTTCGACGTCCTCTCAGAAATGCATTTTACCATATAAATAAATACTCATTTTTACTCGATACTATCGATACTTTCTCATTGAGTACTCGATATTGGTATCGAGTATTTTATTAAAGTCCTTGATACCGGAAGTATCGATGCTTCATTGGTATCGCACATCACTACCCGGTACATGTGGTTCCGAAAAAGAACGGGGACGTCAGGATACCTTAGACCTGCGCAAGGTTAATCTCTGTACGAGCCCCGTGAATTTCACAGACCCTGTCATTAAAGACATCCTGGAGGAGTTGCGGGGGCATACATTCTTCTCAGTGCTCGACCTGAATAATGGGTATTATCAGGTCCCATTGGCCGAGTCACTGAGGGAGTGTTATGCCTTCAAGTCACCATGGGGCAAATACCAGCTAACATGCTTGCCCCAGGGTGGGAGGAATTCCTCCCACCTTTTTCAACAATTTGTGGTGGCAACTCTGACAGGAAGGGTCGATGAAAACATCCATATGTTCTTGGATGATATCTTGATATCCAAGCAATTTTCCAGGAACATATGGATGTGCTACACTGGGTGCTGGTGAGATTCCGAGAAACAGGGTTGATTGTGAAGCCTGCCAAGTGCCAGTTCTGCAACCCAGTGTGCACTACCTGGGTCATGTTATTACTCCTGATGGATCCTATTCTGATCCAGGAAATGCATCTGCAATATTACAGATCCGTGAACCCAGGATTGTACGTGAAGTACAGAGTTTTGTTGGGGCCGTGAACTTTTACCGTCCATTTGTGCCGGGATTGTCACGTCTCCTGACTCCAATTATGGACCTCACTAAAAAGGGGGTGCCATTCAACTGGGATGCCGCCTGCAGTGATGCCTTTAGCAAGGTCAAGGCCATCTTGAGCAGCGAGCCCTAGTTGATCCCTCCCAACTATAGGGAGGAGTTCTTCCTCTCCACGGACGCGTCGAAACATGCTATTGGCGCGGTGCTCCAACAGTCCGTGGAGGGAACCCTTCGGCCTATCGCTTTTTTTAGCCAGAAGCTGAAGGGTGGGGAGGGAAATTACTCTGTAATAGAGAAGGAGGCGCTCGCCATTGTTCGCACGGCCAGCCATTTCCGCCACATTATTTTGGGATATCCCACCACGGTGCTTACTGACCACCAGCCCCTAGCGTTCATCCAGCACATGCGTAATTCAAACCAGCGTGTGCTGAGATGGGTGCAGGAGCTGGAGGAATACGGGTTCCAGTATAGGCACATGGCTGGGAGGACAAATGTGTTGGCTGACCTACTATCGCGACAGTGTTGCTCGGTGGCTGCTGAACTGCTTACTCCTGGTACATATGGGGAGATGCGAGCTGCACAAGAAGCGGATGAATGGACATCCCCTCTTATCGTAATGCTTAAGACACAGTGGGAGATTTGCAAGGCTGGTGGTCTGTACACGTTGGAAGATGGATTACTCAAAAGGCGTGAGGTGAATCAACCAGAAGAACGAGCCAAGGTCTGTGTACTTGTGACCAAGAGAATGGAATTGTTAGCATGGAGTCATGACGGCCTTCTTAGGGGCCATAAAGGGGTAAGGGCAACCACGTGTAAACTCCAGAAGGGCTACTATTGGCCTACGCTGAGAAGGAATGTAAAAGACAAAATACAACATTGCATCATTTGCCAAAGGACTAAGCGCAATGTTGCATGCGCTTCATGGCAGGAAGGGGTGACCGCACAGTTCGCCTTTCAGAAAGTGGCCATGGATGTGGTGGGCCCGGTGCAACGATCCGTCAGGGGAAACCGCTTTAATCTGGTTATAACGGACATTTTCACCCGGTTCGTGGAAGCTGAGGCACTTCCAGACCAATCAGCGGATTCAGTCGCAAAAGCTTTTGCTAGAAATATCATATGCCACTATGGAGTGCCTCAGCTGGTGGTTAGTGACCGAGGTGCCAATTTTACTGCCACGGTGTTCAGGTCGCTGTGCGAGACCTAAATATCACCCATAGGTTAACGACAGCATACCGGCCAACATTGAATGGAATCACACTCTGCGAGACTATAACGGCATTGTGCAATGACCACCCGGAAGTATGGGACGATATGCTGGCCTATGCATTATTTGCATTACGGACAAGCCAGCATGTGTCCCTGGGAGAAAGTCCGTCATACCTCCTTTACGGATTTGACCCGGGCATATCCCAGGTGCACCGCGAGCCACTTGAGGAGGGCCAGGGGAAAAGATACAGAATTATCGCCAGTGGAAAAGATACAGAATTATCGCTCTAGGTTAGTTGAGAGGCTCCTGCAAGTCCGTGAAACGGTCAGCGCCAGAGACCAGACAAGACGGAAGCGCCGTCTCATGAAGCTAAATAAGGACAAGGGACACGAGAATTGTCCATCGGTGGAAAAGTCTGGATGCCCCGAAAACGGAAATTCAATTTCAAATATGTTGGCCCGTTTTATGTGATCACTCGAGTTTTCAAGGTGGACTACGGAGTTGAGGGCCCCCATACTCATGAAAGAATGACTGTACATATCGATCGGCTTAAGCCATGTGAGTTTACCCAGGCGCTGATAAGAAGGCGCAGAGAGAAAAAAAAATGTGTGCCTGAAGAAACAATCGTGACTACGGACGAGAGTGAAGATGAAGACGCGGAAGAAGGCAGGGTGATAAGGTTTCGGGAAGCCTTGGGGAAGGAACCCCCACCAAGGACTAATGAGGAGGTCGGGGAAGGTCAGTTTGAGTTAGGGGGCAGTGAAGGTCCAGATGAGTTGGCCTTACCCGTAGTCTCTTTGGGGAGAGAGAGAGAGAGCCACACTGTTGTGGAGCAGACGGGTGGTTTATTACGAAGACGACCAAAACCTAATTATAGAGGAAGTAGTGGTAGGAAATAATGATTGTATATTGGTGGCTTGGGCTCGAACATAACCCGTGAGCGGGTGTGTTCGAGGTTTGTCGTCAGGCGTATGTGACATTTCATGTCAGTTTTGGATGTCGCATATGTCTGGCGGCAATGTTCTTTAGTATATGTTTTTGTTTTGGTTGTGATTGGTTGTCTGAGAAGTAGGTGTGCTAGTGGGAAGTATTGCTATTTGTTTTCATTGTGTTTTAGATTTGGGTGTCTGTGGTTTTGTCTAAGTAATTATGCTAAAAGGGGAATGGAACTCATGTGTTGTGTCGTTTGTTGTTTCTTGTCTAAAAATATATTATTATTTTTCTTAAAAAACTCCAGTATTTTGTTATTAGTGTGTTTCGTGCACTTTGTTAAGAGCTAGGATTGTTGTGGAATAAATGATTTTTTTTAATGTCTAACCCAGTTGCTCGGTAAAGTATTGTTGCGATAATTTGAGGAATGTTTGTTTTTTTTTATTTTTGCTATTGTTAAGAAAATTTTGGTTGTCAAGCGAAACCCTTCGTTTGAGGCAGACGAAAAAGAATGGGCTCCTGATGGATTGAAGACGTTGAGTCCGCCATAACCGAGGATGAAATGCTATCGAGACTTAAGCCTTTCATGTTGTCATCATACAGCTTTAAGAGCTACATTTAAAATAAGTTATTCAGTATATTAATGTTGAGCATCTTGATCAATGGTTAAAAGGAATATAGTTTATCGCCAAGTCAGTGGAACACTGCGTTTTGCCGATGGGACTGACGTGGAGTTGCAGTTATTGAATGGCTCGTTATAATTATGCGCAAAAATCAATTTCAGTTAAAAGCATTAAGTATGCCGGCAGTTGGCTGGACGCAGGTGAGCGAGCGGCGATAAGGAATTGAGCGCACTGGCTTTCTGTGTGGGCGGCTCACAACGAATACGAGTGAGATCCATCCGCACAGCTTGCCACGCTGTGAGAGTCAAGGCGCATCTGTGGCGCATGTTTGCGTGCCACTCAAAACCTTCCAAGAGGGGTTTCCGTGTTTCCCCCCTAGTTGTGTCCTACAAAGGAAGCACTGACCGTGTGTGAGCGCTATTCTATGGTATACTTAATTCGGGGGTTTTGGGTGCGCACTCCATTCCCCCTGGGAGCATAATTATTCCTGTGAATGGCATAGCTTGCGGAAACCATGCAACTGCCCATGCTTTGATGCAACTAGACGCTGGTTGTCATTCTCTTAAGCATCTCCTTGTTTGTGGAATGATATTGGATTAATTAAATTTAATTTTGACAGGTGAATCGCGTCTTCGTCATCCTCAAAACGTCTTCCACGAATAACATTCTTCAATGGCCCAAACAAGTGAAAGTCCGAGGGCACTAGGTCAGGGCTGTAGGGTGGATGGAATAACACTGTCCAATCCTGTTTCATGATGTGTTCTGACGTCCTCAAACTTGTGTAAGTGCGAGCGTTATCATGTTGAAGCAAACAATCAGCTGGATTGTTATGGCGTCCAAGTCGCTGGAAGCGCTTCTTGAGTTTGGTTAATGTGTTCACATGTGCCTCAGAAGTAATGGTGCTGCCTTTCGGCATCACATCAATGAGATGACACCATCACAGTCCCAAAACACAGTGATCATGACCTTACCAGCAGAAGCAGTTGCTTTGAATTTTTTCTTCTGTCAAAGCAAAACATGGTGCCATTCCATCGATTGCAGTTTTGTTTCGGGCTCAAAATGGTGCAGCCAGGTTTCATCAGCTGTCACAATCCAGGACAAGAAGGTCCCCCCCTCAGCTTCAAAACGTTACAGCAGCTCAGAAGAAATGTTTTTTCTCAGAGGTTTGTGCTCCTCCATAAGACAGCGTGGAACCCATCGTGAACACGTTTTTGTGTAATCAACAGCACGGACGATTTCACCCACACTTCCTTTGCTGGTTGACAGCTCCAGCGCCAACTGCCAAGTTGTTCTGCATTGGTCCTGACGAATAAGCGTGTCAGCACGCTGCATCTTGTCAGGTGTGACAGCTGAGGATGGCCGCCCCAACAGTGGCAAATCTTGGAGCTCTTCCTAACCGCTTTGTGATGGCCTCGCTCTCTGTGCCCAGCGACTAACCCTACTTCTCTCGACTGCTGATGCTCCATAAACTGCACATAAACGTTTGTGAATGTTTCTAACCGTTTCTTGCTCCGCAGTGAGAAATTCAATGACAACACGCTGCTTGTAACTTAGTCACTTACAGACACCCTGTTGTCCTTTTGCTCACGTACGCTATCTGTCGGAAGAAACGGAAACTTTGCGCGTGCACTCCGAAAATTTCGAAGAATGCATATCTCAAATTTCGCATTCGTACCATTGTTGGGGACAGAGAAAAAAATTGCGGTGCATTACTTTTTGGGCTACCCTCATAAGACCCAATCCTGGAACGACTAATTTGATAAAGCTGGAAGGAACTAGTGCACTTCAATTAAATCAAGCATGTGTAGGTATTGGTAAAGGCTTTCTTTTACCACCATACTTTAAAGCACATGTCAAATCCAGCCCATTCCGCCTGAATTCCTTGGTGGTACCCGATATTTCTCATGTCATAAATCCACTGAATTAGATTTTCTTGATCAGGGTCCCTCACTGTTGGATTTAATTAGGGACGAGGAGTCCGAATCAACTACACTGCCCCACCAACAAGGAGTCCAAATCAACTACACTGCCCCGCCAACAAGGAGTTATAAGACCTTATCCATATTTAGTGGGGGTGGTTCGCCTATCTCCGACTAGTAAACGATTAGATGCATTGGGTTGATACAGGGTGTCCGGGTACCTTTATAGCCTCATCAGTTGACACCTGTGCGAGACGTCCCATGCAGTAGGGAGGAAGCTACTGCCTTGTGAACGTATAGTACTGTAATCCGTACAACAGTCTCAATATCGCGACGACGACAACGGCAACCGTTCATGCTATTAACGGACTTTAAACGAGATCGGATTATTGGCCTCTCAGAGGCTGGATGGTCAACCAGACGGATTGCTGTCCATGTGTCACGGGATGCACAGAGGGCAGACCGATGTTGGAGGCATTGGCAAGAGGAAGGCACACATGCCAGAAGACCAGGCACTTGGGCCTGGAGAAGCATGTCAGCAGGCGGATACTGCGAACAACATCACTATTCCCGGTACTGCTCCAGTGTCAATAGCGACAATAGCATGTCGGTTACACGCCGCGACAATGTCTGCCAGGCGTCCATTGTTGTGTCTTCCTTTGACACCTGAGCACCGCGCTTGCGAATGCAATGGTGTCGTGAACGAGTAGGCTGGCGAATGGAATGGCGCCCGGTGGTCTTCAGCGACGAATCCCACTTTTGTTTAGACACCGACGATGGACGCGGACGGTTGTGGCACAGACCATTGGAACATGCCAATAAACAATGCATCCGGTATCACCATCGTGGATCAACACCCGGGATCATGGTCTGGGGTGCCATCGGCTACAATACCAGAACGCCTTTAGTCACCATCCAAAGCACCCTGACTGCAGTACGGTACTTCACAGAGATTCTGCAGCCTGTATTACTGCCCTTTCTGCACACCATACTTGGCGCAGTCTTTCAGCAGGATAACGCCAGATCGCACACAGCAAACATGAGCATGGCATGTCTGCTTGATGTTAACTGCCTATCATGGACCGCGAGGTCTCCAGACCTATTGCCACTTTATCACGTGTGGGACATGGTGAGACGTTGTTTACGATCACCCCGGAATCTCCATGAACCGACACAGCAGGTTCACCAGGCCTGGGCAGACGTACCCCAAGATGACACTCACCACCTGTAAGATCACCTACACCTGCAGCTGGAACAATACATTGCCGCTAGAGGTGGTGCCACAACCTACTGATGCCGTGTTTTGTTGGGACACCCTGTACAAACGAGTGCACGTTTTGGCTCCATAACATAATAAAGGTGTGTTCAGATGTATCTCTTGCAGTATACCTACTCTTGGCATGTTCGGATAACTCCTTGTGGATGGGGCAATTTCATTGCAAAGGAGTGTATTATCAATTCTAGAAATTCACATGACTGGTGTCAACTATACAGGTTGAAGAGTAAAGAAATGAAAGCGGACTATCAATGGTTTTCAAAACTTAATATTCTGTTCATCTGCATAAAACATCTTTTAGTTTATTTATTTAATTCACAACTATGGCTGAGTATTATCTTACCACAACAATCCCTGGCTTCGGACGGATTGTTGTAACTTTTTTTGTTGGCCTCGGACGAACCGACAGACGGATAAGAGAATTATAGTATTAGCTGGTATTTCATTGCAAGTCTTAAGACAAAAAGCCCAAAGGCTAAAAGATTCGATTGATTTTGAAATAATTCAAACTGACTATTTCTCTTCCTGGAAATTGTAGGTATAGTGTCTTCAGCTATACTCCTAATTCTTATTTTTGCTATTGTTCTGAGGTGTCGTTCTAAAAAGAAATTTAGTCATCTTTGTATTAACTTAACTTGTCGACACTTGAACCTAGTTCTGATATAAGAAATACCTTTAGATTAGAAACATCTAGTGGATTTCTTACTCCTTCTATAGAGGGAGCTGCCAGTTCGGAGATGGAACGACCATCAGAATTTTTTCAATCCTGAGAGGTGACATAACGTAACCTTTACATCTTCACTTTGACAAACCGAGTTCTTTTTCCTTCAATACATATTGCTTATACACATTGAAATCATATTGTTAATAGTTATCATGATGGGAACACATGTCTTGCTATCTTTCTTTCCTATAAATTTATTTTGGCTGCCTGAGACTGGGAGGGGTGATATATTGCAGACTGCGTTATTGAGGACCTAGGCCCTTGCTGAGAAGGATTTGTCCAGAACCATGGCCACCTGATCCCCTTAGATGACGTCAGCATGCACCTCTTCTTTGGCAACTCGCCATTCGAAGATTATTGCCATCATCTCCTCCCCCTCCCCCTTGCAGTGTGGAGACTGAAGTAATGCACAAACGATTTCTTTTACCAGAGACTCTCCATCTGGATTCTGCATTCACTTCTAACTTTTCTCCGAACAAGAACTCTAATGTGGTGCGCTCTATATTTTTGATTTTCTTTCAGATATAACTTAACGTGTTGATGATGAACTGCTAGTAATTTGCAAGGACTTATATAAATGAACAGTGCTTGTGAATAATTTAGTGTGTGAACAATCTGTTGTGTATATTGCTAAGACGTTTTACGCACACCCAGAGATGTCTCATAGGCCTTTCTTTTACTTTGCTTTCTCAAATGAATTTGGGTAAAATTTTGATAATATTGACGATTATTGCAATAATATACATAGGTTATATATTATATGGCTTAGTATTATACATAACATCTGTTGTTATTTGATGATGAATTGCTATACCCAACAATAACATCTGTTGTTGTTTGATGATGAATATTTCTTAATAATGTAAGCTGGTGATTTTGTATATTATTAACCACTAACTCACTAACTATGGATTCACTAATTTATGCAAACCGTTATTGGTATCCTTTTATATATATGGTCGGGACACATTAGTTTGACCACCTCTCCTCGAACATGTTGGAACGTCCCATGGTATGCAGATGAAAAATCATTGCATATCATTAAATCATTAAAAGCTGACAACAGCAGACGTGTAATAGCATCCGTTAACACAGCAATTGTCGCCGTCATGGATAGAGCAAGTGACCTGTGGGACCTCCAAAAGGGGATGATCATTGGCTGCATTTCAGAAACTGACACCTTTGTGAACTGCTCTAGGGCTGCCGTTATGAAGGTATACCGCGATTGGATGAACCAGACAGTTTCGAGCAACCGAAGAGATAACTGTGGGGCCCCACGGGACATCGATCCTAGAGGCGAGCGTCTGTTATGACGCCTGGCCAAGACCAATCGGCGTGCCACTGTTGAGCAACTGACACAGCAAATGAACAGTGGGGCCACTAGGCGTGTCAGTACCAAGGCAGTCAGGGTTCGTATGGTGCTTAAAAACCTTAAAAAGTGCTGATTTTTGAAACCCTTTTTTAAGGCCTTAAAAAGTACTTAAAGAGAGCTTATTTTTTAAACCAAGTGCTTAAAATATATTTTAATAAACCGCTTCTTACTGAGAAACGTAAAGCAAAACCAATGCCTATGGCTTCATATTATTTTCGCCATATTCTAAGCCTTCCATAAACATGATGCAGCAGGAACCTCGTTTCGTCTGACCAGGCAACCTTTTTCCAATCCTCAATGGTCCAATCCTTGTGCTGCTATGCCCACAGGAGGCGCGCTTTCTTCTCTGGCAGCATTGGTTCCCGAGATGGTCTTTGGCTTTGGTAACCCATTGAAGCTAAGGTGTTGGAGTGGGCGTGTCCAGTTAAACTTCCTATTTCATTTGTTAGACACTGTTGCCAAAGTAGAACCAACAATGTCTAACAATTGAAATAGGAAGTTTAACTGGACACGTCCACTCCAACTTTCGTTGGACAGAATATAGTTGTCTGTTCTGATATTGTCTTCTGGCTACCTGAGTTGCAATGAGCAGTAATTTGTGCGATTGTTAACTTTCTGGTTTCGCACACAAGTCTTCACATTCTCCTGTGGCCGCTTTCATCAACAAGGGTTTTCCGTCCACAGAAGTCACAACGACCACATATTTTTTGCTCCTTGACCCACTCTTAATAAACCCTTCTGTGGTATGTGAAAAGTTCAGGAGAGTCACAATTTCTGAAATGCTCATTCCAGCCCGTCTTGCACCTACCACCATGCCATGCTGAAGTCAGTCAGATCACTGGTTTTTCCCGTTTTTGCTATGGGTTCATGCTTAAATAAAAAGTGCCTTTATGGTATTTATACCGTAATTTGTGATAATGTGACATGCAAATCAGGCAGTCACTTAATTTACCTATTTTGTGAGGTGGCATTTCAGTTTAGAAGAAAAACATGAATTTAAAAATTCATACATCTTTTTTCCGAAGCAAAGTTCGGGAACTTTTTGAACCTACCTCGTATAAGAAAATGTGTTATAAAATCTTTTAAATTTTTCTTGTCTTTCTCTTTTTATTTTAAACTTTGCCTACTGAGTCAGACTTGCCCGATAATACATTAGTTAATTGCACTAGAGGTGCTTAAAATTTTTTTGGGTGGTGCTTATTTTTTTTCATGAGGAAAGTGTACGAGCCCTGACAGTGCAACGATCCCTCTTGAGGTTGGGACTCCGGAGCTGGTAACAGCACCCATGTTGACGCCTGTGCATCGCCAAAAACGCCTCCAATTCGCAATGGACTATCGCCATTGAACCTCGGCCGAGTAGTAAAGGTTGCTTTCTCTGACGAGCAACGGTTTCTGGTGAACAGAGTGGATGGACGATGGAGGCATCCCGACAGTATCGTTGGCAGACGACAGGCTGGTGGGGGAGGTGCGACTGTTTGGGGAAGTTTTCATGGTATGGTCTGAGTCCACTGATACCGCTTAAGGGTATACTGAATGCTGTTCGTTACCTGATGATCGTTGCAGACCAGATACACCCCTTCATGTCGACAGTGTTTCCTCAGGGTGAAGCACCTTTCAACAGGACAATGATTCCTGCCATACTGCCAAAATTGTCCACGACTGACTCCAGGAGCACGAGGATGAATTCAAGCTACTCTCATGGCCACCAAACTCCCCTGACCTCAGTCCCATTGAACATTTGTGGGACCATCTCGATCGCCATTTCCGCAAGCTGGACCCTCCACCACACACGGTGATGGAATTACGGGATGCACTGATCGCCGAATGGTCCCAGATACCTGTACCACCTTCCGAGGACTTATTGACTCTGCCACGTCTACTAGCTGCTGTACTTTCCGCCAAAGGTGGATATTCCGGATACTAGCAGGTGGTCATATTAATGTGTTCCGACCCTTATATTTCATGTTTATGGGTTACTTTATTTAGAGTTGTGAAACTTTGTTGCTTGGTATGAGACGTTAGCTATCAGGCATTGCTCAGCTGCCCATATCTCCATCCGCATCTTTGAAGATGGAATCCCATCATCTGGAGAAGCAGAAGCAAGAGACTGCAACGCAGGGCGCTTTTTTCTTCCCGGGTAGGGATGTAAGCTTTCGGCTATTTAGAAAGCCAGATTTAGAATGAGTAATAATGAGAATGGTTAATTTTATTATTTCGGTTTGTATTTAGATTATATTTTATTGTTAATGGTTTTAGGTAAGAGTTGAGAGCTATAGTATCATGATTTGGATTGAAACGAAATTAAACCTATGGAATTTTAAAGTAATTTTTTCTTTAGTTTTGGCACCTGTTTAGAAATGAATAATGCTCTCGTTGATTAAGGATGCTATTGACACCCTGGTACGATATTAAGAGAGCTGAGGTAAAGAGTATAATTTTTACAGGATGTGTGTGTGAACTCCATTGGAGACTTGAGGACAGAGGAGCATCAGTTAGAATAATGGAAACTGAAAAGAGACAACGGAGTATGGAAGTTCTCAGATATTGTTTGAGAGAAGGCATTTCATGCATTCTCTGGAGTGACAAAGGATCCGATTTTTATTGCTCGGAGGTTCGGAGCCGACCCGATGTGAAAAATTCTCGGCTGTCAATGAGTTGAGATTTCAGTTTCGCTAGGTGCGGGCACCTTTTCTCATTAGATTTTTTCCCCTAATTCTACCTCCACGTTGTGCATCAATGTGATCGCAGCATGGAAATTTTAAATTTATTCAGTTTAACTTTTATTTTCATTGTTCCTTAATGCGCACCAACTAAATGTTATTATTTCACTCGATTGCAATGAGTTTTTTTTTTTTATGCAGTCCAGCCGTGGAGAACCCACGTAAAACCCTGCAATATCCTTTAAATTGACAGTTTTCTTGCCCCTTTCGCGACTGACCCGTAAACCGAATGCCAGCTACTGAAGGAGAAGCGTTTCCATCCAGTTTTAACGTCCGGGGCCCAGCCAATCCACGCCTTTGGGGATTCCTATGTCCGGGCAGTGATGCAATACGGTAGAGCAAATTTGTCTCTTTATTGTTTCATTGGCCAAGCTGTTTCTTTTTCTATTTCTTTCATCACATTTGGGAAGGAATTTTAAATCTACTACATGTTAACCTTGGGAAGGGATACTTTAAAATTATATTTTTACACGAGCATTATTCCAATGGAAACAAATATAGATTTTATGGAATCATCTTGTATTAAAGCCGTTATTTTGTGAATATTTGGTGAAGGAAATTTAAATTACTTAACGTCACAATGACCCCTTTTTGGTTTAGATTATTATTCATTGACCCTATCTATTTATTAAATCGTTTTTTATGCTGAGTGGTTTAATTCACAGTTACTCTAAATTCAGGTTTAAATGAACATTGTACATGTATTATCAAAATTGAAGCTCTTTTGTTTATTCTGTTATTAATCTTAATGAACAGCTCAACTGATCCAAATTGTTTATTCCATGTGACACATATATCTGAATGTTTTCAGTAAGAAGAATTAGATTTTACATTTTACAGCGATTGTGAACCATTTTGTTTACATATTATTAATTATTAAGAACCTTATATTACCTTTTATTGCAATGTCTAAATTATCTTTAAATTTTACACTTTCATAATTTGACTATTTCAACTTTAATAATTGCTCATTCTCAAATTATACATTTATTATATTATTACCCAGGTTATGTTTTAATAAGTTCTATTTTTATTGTTACTTTGGTGTGTTGTGTTCCGATCCTTACTCAACTGGTTTACCTGTGCATATAACTTTAATTATTGGGGAATAAATTGTAAGAGAAGTTGGATTATAAAATTGGATATTAAAAATTAATAAAAAGGGTGCAGTCGAAATTCCTGAGGATATTTATTATCATTATGTCTTAAACTTAATTTGGTTTCTAAGCCCTTACATATGTAATGCCATCATATGAACTTAGATAACATTTACTAAGAAACTTAATATACCAAGTTTCAAATCTAAATGCTTGCGAAATTTACAGAGACTTTAAATAACCAAATTGCTTAAGCTTAGGAAAACAACAGAGCTATGTGCTATCATTGTATTAAAATTCTTGTATGTATAATATTATGATGGTAATGGATAAAATAATATTTTTATGTTTTATTGCAGTGGATTTAGTTGTTTATCAGTTAACTCATGAAATCATACTCCTGCATCATGAACATGAAAAAAAAAACACATTTTCTCAGTGGCCTTTCCAAAAATCATCATCAAAGGAGAGTTTCGGTGAATCTTTGCAATGTAAGTGATCATTTATTATTTGGAAGTATCATTATCAATTGAAATTTGAAATTTTCATCATTTCTTTTTTTACGAAATGGCATAGTTGAAATATATGTTGACTGTGCAGTTAGAGATGAAGATACCTTTCAAGAATTATGTGGAGCATTGAGACTGTGTAATACATCACAACAAAAACTTCACTTGCACATCTCAAAAATTGATGCATCGTGCTTGGGCGAACAACAAATTCGAACACTTTTAGATAATGTGAATATACATGTAAGTTTTTATGGTATTTTCAGTTAAAAATTTTAAAATACGAGGGGCGATTGATAAATAAGGTCTCCATGGCTATAACTTTTTTATTTGTTAACCGATTATCAAAATTCTTTTTGTATCTTATACTCACATTTGTCCTCTATGTATTGCACTGTTCACTTTTCGACATAGTCCCCATCCCTTTCCACGCATTGCGCCAACGCGTGACTAGTTGGGTGAACCCGTCGGAGAGGAATTCCGGACTTGTTGTCGACACCAGGATTGAATGGCAGCTTTGGACCCTCTTCTGGAGTACAATAACGTCCGCCCGCACACGAGTCACCACACACCAGAGGCATTGCAGCGCCTACAGTTCAAAGATGAAAAATTGCAGTTCAAAAATGAAAGACTTTGCACATTGCGACTTTCACCACTTCCCAAAGAAGAAAGAGCCCCTTAAGGGACATGAGTTGGTTCTGACGGCGAGGCAAACATTCCTTTTGGCGCAGTGCTTGGAAAGGAATGGGGACTATGTCAAAAAGTGAATAGTGCATTACATAGAGGACAAATGTGAGTATAAGATACAAAAAGAATTTTGAAAATTGGTTAACAAATAAAAAAGTACAGTCATGGAGACCTTATTTATCAATCGCCCCCTCGTATATGCATTCAAAATATAAAAAGGGTATTTCAAAGGTTTGTAAATTGGATAGAAAGTAAAATAGAAAAAAGAAATTTTACATATATATTAATCCATTTTTAATTAAGATCCCTTAATTAAACACTCATTTCCTGCGAATGCTTACCATCATTGTAGAATTCGAGACTTTAGTGTCCAATAAAGTTTTACATCTCAGTAATCACATCTTTATTGTTGTGAATTGTTCGTTCAGTTTTTTTCATTTCTGGGTCATGTTTTACCCATTTGTCTATAGAGGATTTTCATTCTGATTGACATTGCACATCTTCAATACAATCCTAGTGGATAGGTTTTGTTTTGAATGGTTGACTATAAATTAGTGGTCTATCAGAAAATTTCACCCACTGATGGTTGCCTAGATGTTTAGATGACTAGATTAATGATATGATAAATTATCACATGACCAGATAGTTGGCTTTGTACGGCACTTTGTGCACATGCAAATATTGCAGTTTCTCTAACCAAAAATATGAACATTCTGAACATCCACCATAAAAGTTTTTATTATAAGTTTTGCCTTAATCATAATAGTATTAAATTATAGTAATTAATCATCGTTTGTAATTTTTTTCAGGCACAAATATAATAAAATTAAAATGTTTACGGGAATAGGTTTACATATATGGCATTTTCTTATACTCTTTTTTCATAAAAGAAGCCCGTTGACCTTTGTTCGGGTTGTGGGAATTTTCCGTTATTCTTCCCTTAGACTTATCTATCACTCAAGCATGAAATTAAACCTTAATTGGTAATTAGTAGAAAGCAAACTAAAGTATCCCACTGCAATTACGTTACTAAACTGCCATCTACAACTTTGGCCGTGAACCACTTCTATTCAGGATCGAGGCACGTTAAATTTATGAATAGGTTAAATTCCCCTCCCAATTAACTTAAAATTACATTGGTGCCGCAATAACCCAAAACAAAATACTCCTAATTGTTTTACGTAGATTAACCAAGCATCAAGTTACAAATGCTAGAACCTACACTTCTTTTAACAAGTTAATTTTCTTATTATCTATCAAAGTAAGTCAGGAAATTTTTATCTCATTATTTTCTTTTTATCTAACAAAAATTTTTTAAGTTTTTATTTAATTTATTCTGTCACAAACGTATTATATTTTATTAAAAATATAGAAGAAAGAGAAAAGGAATCAATTTAATTATCTATGTTTTTTTTAAAAAGAACAATTGAGGATATGCAAATTATTCATTACAAAATAAAATAGACAGTAAAGGATAAATTAAGTGTCTTAAAAAGTGCTCCTGTGCCATGACAGCGAATTGGTGAAAACTAATCAATACATTCCAGTCAATATCACAGTTCTGATCACGTTAATAAGTTGATATCAGACAGGTTCATTAAAAGTCACGAATGACTTTGCAAAATCTTGCAAGAGTTATTAAAGAAAAAACAAGATTTTTAACTAATTTAAAATCTGAAATGCGCAGAAAGATTTTTAACTTTTCTTTACCACGACATATAAATATGCGCAGTTAGAACAGAAAATAAAATGTCTCACAGGAACAATTACAGTAAATATCTCGAAAAGTCGTATGAATGTGATCAAAAATTTAATAAAAAAAAAAAAAAAAGAATTTGGAAAGGTTACATGAAGCTTCAAACAATGACTACACAGCCGAAGAATACAGAATATGTACAAGTAAAACTGGGAAAGGAACTACGGAAAATAAAGCTCAGCTCAGACAAAGCGTTAGTCCTCTTCCTTATAAAAGGAAAGTATAAAAAACAGCAGCCAATAAAACTATGTACGCCCATCTAACTAGAAGCAAATTTAAATAACAAACGCACCAAAATGAAGGGAAAAAAAGAAACTTGTGAGACACATTCTGAAATTTCAGAATGATCCAAAAGCAGTTAGCTTAGAAAATCCTCATAGAAGACAATATGAATTAAAACTGGATTAGGGCTACGAAAAGCGTGTGCAGAAAAACTGCAGTTAAATTTTAGAGAAAGACTTCATAACTTCTGTTTTAGAGTTTTCACACAAGCATATAAAAAGTCAAGCAAGGAAAAAAAAAATTCTGACCAACACAGGAGCCAGAATAGCTACAGACATTGTAAATATATTTACCAGAAAAACTTCAAAATTATTCAAAGAACAATAGCTTGTGGAGAACGAAAAAAAAAACCTAAGTTCCCAAATGAACTTAGCAAAATGAAGCTATACTTGAGCGAGTGGGTATGTTTGACATTTCATGTCTATTTTCAGTGATTTCAAGATCCTTCCCCATGAAATTCGGCTGTGCAGTGATTTTTCATGGGCAACTCAGATGCTTTCATTCTTCAACGGCAACAATATCACGCTGTGGCACTGGTAACCACAACAATGATGAGCTGCAAACGTGAAGCTTAAATGCTAGATGAAAAATGGAATCTTCACAAAAATATAAGATTTTTTAAACAATGCCAATGAATGATTTTTACAAAATACACAAAATATAATGTACCGTATATTCTCGAGTACAGAGGTCGCGCGTGATCATAGGTCGCATCTCTGTTTATATCACCATCGAAGTTAGTTTTCTCCATATTATTCACTGATATTTACAAATATCCAAAGATAAATAATTTTCTATAGGTGTTACTGTTAACAATAATAAATGAATATTAATTTAATAAAATTTAAGTGGAATATAATATCTTATTTGTTATTCATTCAAACGAAACAAACTATATCAACATTGATAGGCAACCCATCGACAGGTATTTTTTTGCTAGGCTCGAGTAAAGGTCGCACCCCAGTTTTTCACTCAAAATTGGTACAAAATTTTGCGACTTATACTCAAGAATATACGGTAAATATATGTGGTGGTGGATGCGAAGGTTAAATATTGCATGCACTCACCACAGGGTCAGAGTGAAAACCAATCAGAAGCAAGCACTAGTGATTCATTACTTTCCTCTGATACTTCAATAGAACCAGGAGACGTTAGAGAGAGAGTAATCCTTAGGGTAAGTCCACGTAGTTCAGGCAGTCATTGGCACTGACCTCTCGGATTCTAATGAAATTTGGTATATACAATTGCCCTAGGGAGTTGGTAATGAATGCCAAATATTATTATTATTTTTTTTTTCATTTTTATGGAAGTTACGGACATTTAAAATTTTCGAAATTTGAGTGGGGGGCCTTATCTATGAAGTACTGTAACTTCAGTTGTATTTTACTTAGAAAGATGTGATTGGTGACATATAAAAGCTCTTTAACTGTAGATTCTATAAGAAATTTTTAAAATTGTATTACGCATGTGCAAATATTTAAATTTAATAAAAATATTTTATTTATGCAATTTTTCGTTAAAAAATTATTTTTTTTAGGTGGGTATTTTTTTTTTTTTCGTTAAAAAATTATTAGTATCTTACACATACTTTCATACAAACTATACACAAAATTCAAAACTGTGTTTTGCTCCGTTTTGAAGATATTAATTTTTAAAGCTCTAGTTCCAAGCCATAATACATCCGCTTGTATGTTACAGTTCTTCAGATGGACAAGACATCCTAAGAAATATAAATTTTGTGGTAATATCCGATTGTCTTAAACATTCTACAGCTATTTTTTTATTCCTTTCAATGTGAACTCATTAACTTTTTAAAAGAAAATTCAATAAATGTAGAGAAGATACCAGGGTTGATAGAAAAGTAATGCCTCCATGACTGTACATTACAGTACCTTAATTTTCCTGTATATACAATGTACAGTTCATTATTTATTACATTTATTCACTTTTCATTTGAATTTCCCGTCGCCACTTTATCACATCGAAATAAAGTTGCCCTTCATGGGTTGAGAAGTTACATTTGTATTTTTTTTTTGGCGACGGGAAATTCAAATGAAAAGTAGCATAATGAACTTCAAACGAAATTAGCGTCTTTAATTACCCTGTATATACAATGTATAGTTCATTATATATTACATTATTTCATTTTTCATTTGAATTTCCCGTCGCCAATAAAATACGAATGTAACTTCT
>JAHWFO010117376.1:166871-249107 GCA_023313115.1 Rhysida immarginata
AGGAGTAGAGTGTCGTGAAGCTAATAAAGGGTAGGTGTGTGTGTAAGGGTTTAGATGTGTAAAACGGTTGGAGAGTGTGGAACATGTTTGTTAGCTTAGCATTCTCAGCATGCCGGTGGAAGGTGCAGAGGGGGGGGTGACGCTGCACCAGAGCCAAAAATGGCGGGGTATACGGGGACTATGCCAGTGTTCTCTGGTGATGGATCTGGCATCAGTGTCTCCGGGTTCCTGAAAGCAATCGAGAGGCATAGGTGCTCTCGGTTTCTGGACGGATGAAATCAAGCTCACGTTTGCAAAATCAAAATTAAAGGGAACTGCGGCGCGTAAAGCCAAGTTTCGATCAAGGCTTGAACAGGTGTTTGGCCGGGTCAAGATTGATCGAGACTACGGCAAGGAGCTGTACAACGTCGTACAGCGCCGCAAGGAATCCGTCCTGGATTTTTCCGGACGATTACAGTTAGCCATGGATCGTTTTATCCAGGCTAATCCGACCATGGAGGCTACCAGGGAGCAACTTCTGCTTCAACGTTTTCGACACAGAACGTTGCTTCCGCACAAAAAGCTGTTAAAGGCCACAGCACCTAAAACATTCCAGGGCACCATTAAATGCGCCATGGAATCAGAAGAATTGGAGGGGGGCATCATGGAGACAGTAGCAGGGTCGAGATTGATGAACCCAGCCGGCGTGGATGATGAGCGTATTGAGGCACCACAGATAAAGGCGCATGAGAGGGGGCGCGCAGTGGCTCCAGCGACCGCAAGTGTTAGAGAGTGCTCATGTAAGAGAGAGCTGAGGGAGGTAAAAGAGATGCTTAAAAAATTGTTGAGGGAGGGTGGTCCCAGGCTACGGGTGCAGAGGGGCGACGTAACCTGCTTTAAATGTGGGGCCCCCAGGCATTATGCCCGTGAGTGTCACCAGCAGATAAAGCACGAATCGGCTCATATGGTGACGGAACCGAACGAACCAATCGTTCTGAAACACGGTCAAGACCGCTTATATCGTGTGGAAGTGACAATCCAGGGTCAGGTGGTGGACATGCTGGTGGACACAGGGTCCCAAGTGTCATTTTTGGACATCAAACTGTGTCACCAGCTGCCCCAGGTCCCTATTCGTAATGTGGACACAATGGTGCGGGGCGTTAATGGAGAATGCATACGTATTAAGCAGGAAGCCACACTCGACATCAAAATTTGAGGGCGAGCGCTGCCTAAATGTGACTTTCTGCTACATTCCTTCCAGGACAGGCCCTACGATGGGATTCTGGGCACTGATATCCTTGATGGAATTACCTTTGTATGCTCATCAGTGTCGGTGTTTAATGATGAGACCGAAACGACAAACGATGGCAATTCTGCTCCGGAAAGCTCAGAAGAGCAGGTGTACATGGAAAAGCATGCGGTTAGTGATGAAATGATCAAGACATCGCATGTCCCAGGCCCATCTAGGGAAGCAGTACTGCCTAATGCTCATGTGATGGTGTCATGTGACGGCATCATGCATGGGTCATATTTTGGTCCGTTTAAAGTGTTGCAGTTGCTACCTAATGATGAGGTAAGAATAAAGGGGCTCAAATTTCACGATACTCAAGTGGTTGGGAGGACCAGGGTACAAATATGTGACGCGAAAAGGGAGTGTCGATGATGAACCGTCAGTCCGAGCAACTGACACTAGAGATGCAGCCACAGGTACAGAGGAGGTGACATCTAATAAGGTGATGGTGGATGTCGGCGTTGAGTGCAAAATAGAGGAAGTGGCGTCAGTTGCTACGCAAATGGTGAAGGGACAGGAGCCAAGAATAGGAGGTTATGAACCGGCAAAATCAGTATCCTCGGGTTGTCCAGCCAGTCGTAAGAGTTTGAAAGTCAATGGCACTAAGCCGCTGGGTGGATCAGTGCGAGAGGTACCTCGGCAAGGGCAATATACCAGTGAAGGGGTTAAGAATAGTGCGTGCAACGTTAAAGAAAAACTGGGGCAGATAAAAGGTCATAGCTCACAGAAACCAGCCTGGGCCAGTAACCCGTCCAATAATAGAGATTGTAAGAGTAGGATTTGCGTCATGGCGAATTGAAAAGTAGATAGGAGGCATAATTTGAGGTGTTGTTGTTTACCTGAGTGAAGTTGTGTGTATTGTTTGTGTTTTGGTATGCGTGTGCTCTTAGGAGTGGAAGAACGTGGTTCTTTCATTCCTAAGAGGTGGTGTATGTGACTGGTGTCAGTGTGTGTTTTCAGTCCGCTTTGTACTTTGCTTTCGTTTTATAGTTGGTTGGTGTCGTTTATGCAAATTTCTGTGTTTTAAGTGTGTTTGTTTGAATTAATGAGTTTTGTAGCGATCGTTTTGTGGTAGTTGGGTGAGTGTTTTGTGGTGTTTGGTTACGAATTTGGATCGAGTGTGTGGAATTGTTTTTGTTAAATAAAGATAAGTCACTTGTTGTATAGGAAATTATTTGTTTTTAGTACGTACGTTATATTTTTCCGATTGTTGGAAGTAACATTGTTTTTTTTTTTTAAGTTTTCTGAGGGAAGCTGCCGCAATTGTTTGGATAATCTTAAACAAAAATATCATTCTAGCCCCCCCGCCCGTGTTAGCAGCGATGTTGGAGACTGAGTTTTTGCCCATGTTGATAGTAAAGTTATAATATTGAACAGGAATAACAGGCCTTCACGATATTTATAAATCGAAAGCAAGGGAACCTGTCCTGGAATCCCGGATGTGTCTGCAAAATATGATGAGCGGCAGTCATCAGTATTGCGAAATGGAACGTTGCATGTTTACAGAGGTCCGAAGCGATAATTATCGACCAAGATAAGAATATTGCTACGTGGAAGTTGGTGAGATTGTTCCAATTTTCTTTTATTTTATTCCCCGATTGACGACAGATCATTTTAAATATTGATTATTAACGTTTGAGACTGAACGCGTCGTATTAAAGTAGTGACTATGAAGTTCAATCGAGCCCCTAGTGGCAACTTTCTATGGCAGTTGTTAGTTTGTGTGATATGGACGCAAAGTTAAACTAACTTTGATCAGCAATTATTGATTTAAGTTTTAATGCCTTCAATGCCTAAGAACTGCTTAAAAATCAATGTTCAAGTCCGCTCTTATGTTTATTAATTAATTAATTTTCAATATTAAGCTCTTTTGTTAAACGTTTCAGTGCGATTTACGCACTTTTCTTGCAAACGTTGTGAAGCAAAGCCTGACACATGTGGTTGGCCGAAAACTACTTACAGAAGAGCATACTAAATAGTACTATTTCATGCTGAATATTAGCATATGGCTAAAAGGAGGGTATCGTTGCATATCAAGCCAATACTCGGAAGTGAATAGAGGGGGAAGTCGTAGCGTCTTGTTCAGTTTTTGTGTGGTTTGAGCGTCGATATTTAGGGGGTTACTGCTCCCCCCCCCCCCTTGCGGTCCAATCGCGTTGGTGTATAGAAAACACAGGATTGGCAACATATCAAAGGAGAGTGCGACGCATTCCTTGGTGAGCCCCTAGGTCTATTCATTTCTTGTTTAAAAGCTTGCAACTTGTTGTGGTAAGGCCCATTTGTAGGAGGCATACCTCTGATGGTACGTATTATGATCCTTTGAAGGCAGCCCATGTGCTAGTGTGTGCTTATAGTTAAGCAGAAGTTGGAAACAATTTACCTTGATTTATTTAGAGTTCTTTTCGATGTTGAGAATCATTAATACTTACCTTGTATGAATTTATGTCGTATTTTGATGTGGGGCCCCAATTTTAACATTAATGATAAGTATATGTAATTGGTATCTTTAATTAATTAAAATGTTTGTTGTATCGTTTATCAGCCTCTACTCCTTGCAAATACCACATTCACCCCACGCAAGTCCAAAAACCTGCTCCTGCTGTGCTTGGGAGTGAGTTTTCGTTAGGGGTTCATTACGGCACCTCCCCCCACCCACACTTGCCTGCTGTGCTTGGGACAACAGTAAATTTTCAGGCAGACAAACTTTCGAAATTACAAGCGGCGTATTTCTATCGCTGCCCGTTTAGTTTTTATTGATTTTTCAAATATACCGGTTATTTTTGAAACACCCGGTAAATAAAATGAAGAAGAATATTTGACCTTTGTTTTTCATTCCGATTCTGAAGGTTTCTCTTAAATTAAGCCAATTTGTTTTACTTGTCTATCATAAAGGGGGAGGGGGGTGCGGCTTAACTATCGCTGCGGCGTAACTACAGGTTTTTTTTTTCTTTATTTAAATAATACGTTTTTATCAATGCAGCTTATCCAGCGCTGCGGCATTATTACCGTAAATTACGGTAAATAATAATTGACAAAATAATTACCGTAATTTACGGTAATAATGCCACGGGTTATCTAATAAAAAAGTTGTAAAAAATGCCTGTGCGGCCTAACTACCGTTTTTTTTTTTCCAAACAGCATGACAACAACGATTTCAGAAAACTGATACTGCTTCGATATGATGCAGTTGCATTCCGTCCTGATGAAAATCAAACGAAATTAGCGCATAATATACATTACAGTACCTTAATTTTCCTGTATAAACAATTTACAGTTCATTATTTATTACATTTATTCGCTTTTCATTTGAATTCCCCACTGCCCGTCGCCATTTTATCACATCGAACCAAAGTTGTACTTCATGGATTGAGAAGGTACATTCGTATTTTTTTTTGCGCCGGAAATTCAAATGAAAAGTTGCATAATGAACTTCAAACGAAATTTGCACATAATATACATCACAGAACTTTAATTACCCTGTATTTACAATGTATAGTTCATTATATATTAGAATATTTCACTTTTCATCTGCATTTCTCGTCGCCAATAAAATACGAATGTAAGTTTTCAAATATGAAGACCAACAACATATTTGATGTGGTAAAGTGGTATTCTGTTCATATTGAGTTACATTCGTTTTTTTTTTGGCAATGGGAAATTCAAATGAAAAGTCGTATTATGAACTTCAAACGAAATTAGCGTATAATATACATGACAGAACTTTAATTACCGTGTAGTTCATAAATGTAAAATCTCCCACAGTAATGCCACGGCGGCCGATACGCTCCGAGCATCGAGATAAAAAGTCCGATCCATGGAGCTCATGGTTAATTGCTCCATGGTCCGATCAGTAAATAAGAGCAAGAGCGTACCTTCATCTGTTCTTGATAAAAGTTAATTACCACAGAAACTCGTTATGCTTTCAAACTTTGTTTTACGAGTAATTATTTATTTTCCTATATTATAATCTGGTGGGGATTTATTAGATTTCAATGCATTTATTCTTTTATGAAAAAAAATATAAGCGTTAGAAACTCAAAAATCTACGAGAAACCAAACGAAAACTTTAAAGAAAATTCGAAACCTAAAAGAAAAAAACTTTAAAAAATAAAAAATGTAAAACAATCTTCGCTTTTATCTTCAGCTCCTTCGCCCCTACCGTGTATCCAGATATAAGAAATTTTAATTATAAAACAGAAAAGAAATACGCTAACAGGCAAATTGTTCTCCTTAAAGACCAATTTCGTTTCCCGTTTTCACTATATCCATGTGTGTGTGTGTATGCGTCAATCATAAGCTGGCTGCGGGAGTTGGCCATTGTGTAGTGGGAGCGTAGCGAGTGCGCGTCGCCGTCACCTAAAAGTGAAGATTTATCCTAAAAAAACGTGTATCTTGACGTGTTTTGTGCCTTCAGATTCATTACAAAACTATAAACGCATTCGGAACATACTTCGAGGTGGGATACGCTTTCACTGTCGGCCATTATTGCAAAGCAAAAGTGATCGGAATGAAAAGTGAAATATGAACAGAATGCCACTTTACCACATATTTGTTGGCCTTCATATTTGAAAACTTACATTCGTATTTTATTGATGACGGGAAATTCAGATGAAAAGTGAAATATTGTAATATATAATGAACTATACATTGTAAATACAGAGTAATTAAAGTTCTGTGATGTATATTATGCGCTTTCTGGTTTGAAGTTCATTATGCAACTTTTCATTTGAATTTCTGGTGCAAAAAAAATTACAAATGTACCTTCTCAATCCATGAAGTACAACTTTGTTTCGATGTGATAAAATGGCGACGGGCAGTGGGGAATTCAAATGAAAAGCGAATAAAAAGGTAATAAATAATAAACTGTACATTCTATATACAGGAAAATTAAGGTACTGTAATGTATATCATGCACTGATTTCGTTTGATTTTCATCAGGACGGAATACAATTGCATCACTTCAAAGCAGTATCAGTTTTCTGAAATCGTTGTTGTCATGATTGTACATCACAGAGCTGCTTGTTAACCATACAAACTATTACTGACGATAATGATGAAAATAAAGAAAATGAAGACGTATGTTTGACTTTTGTTTTTCATTCCGATTTTACAGGTTTCTCTTAAATTAAGCCAATTCGTTTTACTTGTCTATCATAAATTGGGAGGGGGGTGCCGTCTAACTACCGTTGCAGCCTAACTACCGTTTTTTTTTCTAAAATGATACGTTTTTATCAGTGCGGCCTAACTACCGCTGCGGCGTTATTATTGTAATTTACGGTAATAAATAATAAATAAAAATAAAATAAAAAGCTGCTGTTTCGGATGGAGACTATCCTATATCAAAGCAAAAAAGATAATTCTCTAAAGGCAATTAGAATATTAGAGAATTATCCTGAAGTTAAGAAAGGAGTACTAAAGGAGTTATAGGGAACAGCATAGGGTTATAGCATAGGGAACAGTAAGACGGTATTGGCTGAAAACTAGAAGAGAACAAATGGGAGGACAGGAAATTAATTTGAAGATAGGACAGGAAGGAGGACAAATAGGAGGTAATAAGAGGGCGGCAAGAAAAATGCAATAGGATAACACATACAAAATTAAAATAATAAAAAATTTAGGAATGATAGGGTGTCTAGCAAAAAAAAAAGGGCTATCCTGATAGAATATTATTGACATTATTCAAATTTTTCAGATTTAATGATTCCCTGACTGTACCTGGTTACAAAATTTTTTGAGAATTCCCGGTCGCTAGTCACCCTGTAAAATAGTACCACATAAAAAATATCACTAAAATAAAAGAGGAAAGCCTGCTAAAAAAGGACAGTACAGGTGACGGACACAAAATGAACATAGAAGTAGAAAAATATGAAATAACATTAAAAAGAAGAAATAACTGAGAAAAGAAAAAGAAAAGGGCCCAGAGGGCCTATGACAAATTATGGAATAGCTGAAGTTGGAGAGGAATATGGGAAAGGTAATGAGGGAATGGTGCCTTTGCTAAGATTAATGCCATTAGGAGTGAGGGAATGAAATTTACAAATAAGAAAAGACTGGAATAGCTTTCTTTCTTTTTTGTTATGGAAGTTACTACGAAGAATATAAAGGCTGATGGCCTGTAAAGAGTGGCCAGGGGAAATAAAGTGTTTAGCGACAGGGGTGTCAGCATTGCTAAGGATGTCGAACTTACGTCTGGCGAATCTGGAGCGTATGGTATTGCCTGTCTCTCCAACATACTGTTTCTGGCATAGTTTGCAATGTAACAGGTAAATTAAGTTGTGAGAAGTGCAGGTCAGGTTCTGGTTAATCTTGAAAGTAAAGGAGGAAGCACTGCTGGAAATGGAGGTAGCAGGGTTAAGAAAATGCCACAACGCTTTGCTTTGCAAGGAGAACATTCCTTAGTGGAAGTGAGTGGTTTGGTAATAGCAGCATAGACCAGTATATCTTTAAAATTAAATGTCTGTTTAAAAGAAACTTTTGGTGGTTCTGATAGAATGGAATGGAGAAGAGGAGAGTTGGCAATATTATGTTGATGTTTCCTTAGGACATTTTTAATACTATTGAGGGTTGGATGATAAGGAAGAAGTAACGTACGTGTTACCATGGCTGGAGAAGGTTTGGGATTGTTGTTAGAACTGGAATTACGATGTTTATAGATAGAAGTGCGTATGACAGATTTGGGGTAGCCTGTTGCTTTTAGGGAGTGGGTAAGGGCGTTAGCATGGAAGTCCTTGTCAGACTGATTAGTGCATGTTCTAGGGATGCGAGTTAACTGACCTAAAGGGATGTTATCCTTGCAATGGCGTGGATGGCAGCGGTCATAGTATAAGTACTAGTGTTGGTCAGTGGGCTTCTTATTGAGATTTGCAGACAATTTATTGTTAGTGATAGAGACATATTAAAAAGAAACTGTCGAGATAGAATAATTGTGAGAAAACTTGATGGAGGGGTGGATGGAGTTAGAATGGGTGATAAAAGATAAGAGTGAGTCTTCATTGTGTGGCCAGGTCCGGAAAACATCATCAATATACCGTAGCCAGACCAACGGCTTCAAGGGAGACTTGGAAAGTAGTTAGGTTTCCACCTCCGCCATAAAAATGATGGCATAGTTGGGAGCCATTTTGGAGTCCATAGCAGTGCCACTGGACTGGATGTAATACTCACTGTTGAAAGTGAAGAAATTGGAGGTGAGAATGGTGCGAAGGAGAAGGCAGATGGTGTGAGTAGAAGGAACTTGAAAAGGTTTGTTAGTCTTGAGACTGTTGCAAACAGCTTTATTCCCATCATCATGAGGAATATTAGTGTAGAGGGAAGAGACATCAAGCGTGCAGAGGAAGACGTTCTTGAAATCGTAGTTAGAGTCGTTAAGGCGCTGGATATGGGAGAGAAAATCGTTAGTGTCTTTGATATAGGAAGCAAGACTGGGTGGGATGTGGCATATGTGGTGGTTGACATAAGCAGACAGTGGCTCACAGAAGGTGTTGTTACAAGAGATGATCGGACGGCCGGGATTGCCAGGTTTATGAATCTTGGGAAGAAGGTAGAAAAGATCAAGAGAACTGAATTTAGGAAGGAGAAAGAGGTGTGTTCTATTATCGATTTCGGAAGAGGATTCAAGCTGAGAGAGGGTATTTTGAAGTTTGGTGTTGATCGTGTCAGTAGGATCAGAGGTTAGCTTCTTGTAGAACGTGATATCAGAGAGTTCTCTGTTAGCTTCGTTAATGTAGTCAGAGGTGTTCATGACAACAATAGCGCCCCTTTATCTGCGGGCTTAATTGTTTTTTCAGGGTTATTGCTAAGGCGTTTGATACAAAGGAATTCGTTATTGGTGAGGTTAGGAAAAGGTTTTTTAATATTTTTAGTGATGGAGAGAATGTCGTTTTGTATGGACTTGATGTAAACTTCAAGCTCAGGATTGATGTCATGAGGAGGGTCCAGTCGCTGGGAATATGGAAGGTTGAGCTGGTAGCGGGAGTAGAATTGGAAGGATTCATGCAAAAGTATAGACGGGATCTGAGGGCACGGCTGAAGTTATTGACAGAGGAAATTATATCAAAAGTGTCAATGGTAATAGGAGTGGGACAGAAGGAAAGGCCTTTAGACAGGGTTCTGATTTCGAGAGACGAAATCTTAGTAGTCGAAAGATTAATAACTGCAGTTGTGCTGAGAGTAGAGGAGCTGGAACTGGTGGAGGGAGGTGGATAGTTTTTAGACGGGGAGTTCAGAAAATAGGCGGATAAAGGATTAGAAAGAAAATGGGATTTATTAGGGAAGGAAATACGGTCTCTCTGAAATTTATTACATTTTTTGGATGAGAGAAAATCAAGTTTTTTACAAATGAAAGTATGAAGAGTGTCAATATTCGGGGGATTAAGAGAGGGGAGAGAGTCGTGCTGGGTGATGGACTGAAAGAGGCTTGTGCAATTGCTGGAGCAATGGTTACTAAGGATAGGAAGGATGTTATGGGTAGAGTCTAAAACAATGGAATGAATTTGAGACAGTGTGGCAGAGGGTAGGGACCTAATTGAATGTTGGGGGCAGAGACCAAACCTTTGGGGATTATGCCGAGAATGAAGTAATGTGAAAAGGTGATTTTTTGAGCATGGTAGGTACAAACTTTTTTGCAAAGCTTTCAGAGCTGAAAAAAAGCAGGAGGGTGGTTGGCTGTTAGTCATATGTTTTGTGTTGATCATAGTTTTGTGGAGCTACATGTGTTATATGTGTGTGGTCTGGTGGAAGTGTCAGAGATGGAAACTGGGCATGAAAGTGTGTCTGGCATTTGTGTAGTGTTCTGTGAAGGTGTAGGTGTGAGATTGTTGTTATTAGAGGAGATTGTTGGGGAAGAAGGGACATTGTGAATGGTGGGTGGGGTTGTGTCATTGAAAGTTATTGTGTAGATGTTGGTGTTCACTGAGGCTGTGAAAGGACTGAAGATGAAGTTGAGATCTGAATATGAACTGGTGAATCAGATGGTGAGGGGGTGTTGTCGGAGATGCTGTGTAGTGTATGATTGTCAGCATCTTGTGTAGTGTTGGAGATAAGGTTGAGTGTGGGACAAGGTTGACAATATCTAAGTATGTTTTGTGAAACTAGATCCAAACCTTTTGTGAAAGATGTAGCTCATCCCTTCAAATGTGACTAGGAGAGAGTGGACACTGTTGTAAAAAGTGAAATCGTTTAGAAGTGCTGGATATAATTTGTGCTAATTTATTGAAGTGTGAAATGTTTTTGTTAAGACGTGAGGTGTTCTGTGAATGTAAGGGTCTGTGGAAATTTATGTAGCGTGGTAGGACTGAAGATAAAGTGACTTGGATGACTTTGTTGGTGGAGAAGATAGTAGTGAGTTGTTGTATAAGGGAGTGAATGGCAGTTTCTGGACTGTTAATTGAAGAAGAGATATTGTTTGTACTTATTGATTGGGATGTCCGAAAAGGTGTAACCACTACGAGAGAGAAAAAACAGGGAGTGGGAGGAGTTAACTGGGACACGTGTGGGGAAATACTTCAACATAGAATCACTAAGGATAGCAACATGAGAGAGAGAGAGAACAGGCATACTGGACAAAAATGGACAAGAAAATATAGATATGTTAAGAGAATCGAGCAGAAGAGTGAGTGAAAAGGAAAAATAGAAACACAGGATACGGGTCTCGGAGAACAATGAAAGGATATCTATATGAGAGAAGGACGAGACACAAAAACCCTGGAATACAATAAATAATAGTTATTAAATAAAAATAAAAAAATAAATAATAATTGACAAAATAATAAGTAATAAATAAAATAAAAAGCTGACGTTTCGGATAGACTATCCTTTATCAAAGCAAAAAGGATAATTTTCTAAAGGCAATTAGAATATTAGACAGTTATCCTGATCTCTTTTTTTCGTAGGCTTTCTGTACTCTTATATTTTAGTGACCTTTTTTATGCGGTACTATTTTACAGGGTGACTAGCGACCGGGAATTGTCAAATAGTTTTGTAACCGGGAACAGCTGAAATCATAAAATCTGAAAAATTTGAACAATCTCAATAATATTCTATCAGGTTAGCCCTTTTTTTGGCTTTGATGATCAAGAAAATTCAGGGAAATCTACGAAATCGATTTGCTAGACACCCTATCATTCCTAATCTTATTTATAATTTTAATTTTGTATGTGTTATCCTTTTGCAATTTTCTTGCCCACCCTCTTACTAACTCCTATTTGTCCTCCTTACTGTCCTATCCCAACATGCCTTCAAATTCGTCTCCTGTCCTCCAATTTGTTCTCTTCTAGTTTTTATCGGCCAGTACCGTCTTACTGTTCCCTATCCTAACTATATATAAAGTCGTGCTTTAGTCCTCCTTTTATTACTTCAGGATAATTCTCTAATATTCTAATTGCCTTTAGAGTATTATCCTTTTTGCTTTGATAAAGGATAGTTTCTATCCGAAACATCAGCTTTTTATTTTTATTTTGATTTTATTTATTATTTATTTTGTCAATTATTATTTATTTTTTTATTTTTATTTAATAACTATTATTTATTGTATTCCAGGGTTTTTGTGTCTTGTCCTTCTCTTATATAGATATCCATTCCTTTACGTAATGCACCATTCACTTTTCGAAATTATCCCCATCCTTTTCCAAGCTCTGCACCAACGTGTGACACTCGGGTGAACCCGTTGGAAAGGAAGTCGACACCAGGTTTGAATGGCCGTTTTGGACCATCTTCTGCAGCACGATAACGTTCACCCGCAAACAATTGCCATACGGTGTTGCAGTGCTGACAGTTAAAAGACGAACAACTGCAGTTCAAAGATGAAAGATCTTGCACCTTGCGACTTTCACCACTTCCCAAAGAAGAAAAAGCACCTTAAGGGACATTCAATCCCTGATGACGAGATAAAAGAGCAGTTGCACATTGTGAAACACTCTGCTCAATATGGCTGGTGAGATTTCCTCCTTCACCTCAGATGGAAGTGTGCGGATTGTTTGCATACACTTTACCTTTCAAGGCATCCCAAAGGAAGAAATCGAGAGGTGCGTGGTCCGATGAACGTGCAGGCCAGATGTCACGCAAGATGATTTGATCAGCAAAGACATCCTGCAGAAAGTGCATTGATGTGTGTGCTGTACACGTTTCCATGCACTACTGCACACTAACTTTTGAATCGCCTGTATAATGAAGGCTCTATCAACTTCAGCTGCCTTGCAATTCATCTCGTCCTTCAGGGTTACTCAGAAGTGACTGACTCTGAAGAAGTGTAAAGTAAATACGAGGGTTGGGGCATAAGTCATGGCAACTATTTTTTTTGTGAGAATTCGACCGTGGGTGGAAAATGCGAAATATATAGATGAAAGGACAAGGAATGGAGGAAATGTACAGACATTTAGCAACACGGAAATATCTTCCTCTTCATGTTTATTAAGGTAGTTGATATAACATTACAACTTTCATGTTCCAGAAT
This sequence comes from Rhysida immarginata, assembly GCA_023313115.1. Taxonomy (NCBI): domain Eukaryota; kingdom Metazoa; phylum Arthropoda; class Chilopoda; order Scolopendromorpha; family Scolopendridae; genus Rhysida; species Rhysida immarginata. The sequence goes on from JAHWFO010117376.1 coordinate 179,588, forward strand.
CATTACAGCACACATACCCGTTCTAAAGGGCCTCAAAGTAGTCCCCTGAACGTTCACAGTACGCTGCCAACGATGTGACAGGTGCCCATATCATCTGCTTCACTATTTGTCTCACCATGTAGAAATCTGGTCATCTCCTTTTGCACAATACGGGTATTTGCAATGTCCATTCGTGTCCGAAGCTGTCTACCACGTAATGGTTTCTTACCGTCCGTATAAGATCAAAATCACATGGAGAAAAGTCCGGAGAGTATAGTGGGTGCTCCAATTCTTACCAAAGCCAGCAGAGACCGGCTATATTGAGCGTTGTTCAACTCTGGTTACATCCATCCTGCATGGCGGTTGACTAAGAACTGATTTAACATTGTTCTCTATGCAACAAAAGGAAATTACAGGGCCATCTGGTGATATGGAAATATACTATGAATGAACGGTTTCCTCGAGACATATGACATTTTGTGATACCATCCCTTAGCTATGAGAAAAAGCATAGTTGCCATGACTTATGCCCCAACCCTCGTATACTCTCTTTATTACTAACAATTCGACACCATATTGCAAATTTTTGTTTTCTTACTAAATTATCTTCTTATTTAACAGGTGCATAATACTTTTCTGACTTCTGAAAAAAAAAAATCTGAAGTATACTAAGAAACATTTTTCCTATTGATATAATTATTATTGTAATGCTACTATTGATTTTATTTTTTTGTGTAATTATAATTAATAATACTATTTATGCATATAATAAAATATAAATAAATTAATAGTCCCAAGGTTACACTCTTTCTCTTTCCAGTACGAGTAGTCAAGTCCCTACTACCTGACTCCTGCTGCTTGGAGCTCAAGCTTTAAAAATTAATACCTTCAAAACGGAGCAAAACACAGTTTTGAATTTTTTGTAATGTTTTTATGAAAGTATGTGTAATATACTAATAATTTTAATGAAAAAAAAATACCCACCTTTTGAGAAATTTGCATAAATAAAATATTTTAATTAAATTCAAATATTTGCGCATGCGTAATATAATTTTAAAAAGTCCAAATAGAATCTACAGTTAAAGAGCTTTCATATGTCACCAATCACGCCTTTCTAAGTAAAATACAACCTAAGTTACAGTACTTCATAGATAAGGCCCCCACTCGAATTTTGAAAATTTCATTAACTTCCATAAAAATGAAAAAAAATAATAATAATATTTGGCACTCATTATCAACTCCCTAGGGAAATCGTATATACCAAATTTCGTGAAAATCCGAGAGGTCAATGCCAAAACTATAAAATTTCTGCCTGAATTGACGTGGAATGACCCAGTAGCATTCCATATTAGGACCCACAGAGCAACAATGACATCGACGAAAATGTCAAAAATGTAACTCGCACCATTATCATGGCTTCCGACGCTAGTGCTTCTCCAGTTGATTGCAAGCAGCCAGACCATCTTGAATTTCCTCCCATTATAGAAGACTGTGGCAGTGTACCAGGCTCCTGCATTTCAAGACGAAGTACAATAGGCTATCGCGCAAGGTCAGCGAGCAGATCAAGAATTTACAGAATCAAAGGTGGAATCAAAGCGAGCAGATCAAGAGTCTGTTCGTCCAAGACGGTTCTCTTTGGAATACTGTCAGGGCCCTTAAAAGCAACAGGGCCATTGACCTCCCTCCTCTACTTACAAAAAGCGGCGATTTTGTTAGCAGTGACCAGGACAAGGCTCAACTTATCGCCGACTCATTGAAAACTTTATTCACTACGCCCAATGAGGACTGTCTAGATAATACTACTCGTGAATTCAAAGATGTGTGTGACAAGTTTGGCTTCTCTCAACGCGCTCTTACTCATCCTAATATCATTGGTACCTCTGAGATTTTGAACATCATTAAGCACCTGAAAAACAAAAAAGCAGTTGGCATCGACACCATCACCAACAGTGCTCTTAAGAATTTGCCTCTTAATGTTGTTTGCATTATCACCAGGGTCATGAATGACTGCTGGCTTAATGGTCACTTCCTTAGTGCCTGGAAGTACTCAATCATTCTCACTATTCCTAAACAGGACTTGATCCTGCTCTTCCCATCAGCTATAGGCCCATTTAACCAATGCCCTCCAAGGTCTTTAAGCGAACTATTCTCAAGAAGTTCAACGACTTCTGCGAGGCAAATAACCTTATTCGTGAACAATTCGGCTTGCATACTGGTCACTCCTGTCAGTTCCAGGTATGGAGGCTTGTTGCTGATTTGAATGGTCCTCTCAATCTTTCTATGTTTAGTGGTATCGTCTTTCTTGACGTTCAAAAGGCCTTTGGTCAAGTCTGGCATGATGGACTCATTTACAAAATGATTACTTGTGGCTTCTCTGAAGACCTAATTGCCTTGGTTCGTTCTTTTCTGACAAATAGGACCTTCCGTGTTAAGATTGTTGAACTCCTTGTCTTTCCCTTGTGAAGTTAATGCTGGTGTTACCCAAGGCTCTGTCTTGGGGCCTACCTTGTTCAATTTCTTTATCCACGACTTTCCTAAGTTGGCAAAGTGCAATCTTTACTTGTTTGCTGACGACGGATCCATCATGATGTGGGCACGTAATCCAGTCCACATCATCAGCCGTCTACAGAAAGCTTTACACCTGTGTGAGAGCTGATTCTCTAAGTGGTGCTTACAGCTGAATGTTAACAAGTGTAAAGCCATGTTCATCACAAGCAAACACAAAAACCCTCCAAGGCACCTCATCCTATATGGAAGGAAGCTTGAGTGGGTTAAAATTATAAGTACCTCGGAGTTGTGATTGACTCCAAGCTCAACTGGAATGACTATGTCCAATATTCGCATAACAAAGCTAAGAAAGCGGAAGTTCAGTCTCATTGGGGCCAAGGTATACAAGGTAGTGATTCGCGCCATTCTACTTCACGGTATGCCTGCTTGGGCTTCCATTTGCAAATTGAGATGGAAAGATCTTCAGACCTTCCAAAATGTCACCCTCCAGTCCATTGCCCAACTTGACAGAAGAGTTGCCAACAACCTCTCCATCTATGAAGATCTGGGGATGACCCGCGTTGGTCCCTATGTCCTAACACTTCTCAGGAAATGCTGCCCAAGATAGAACCTCATGAAAGTGCTCTGGTTGCTGGTATCCTGGATCACTCACTCGTTATCAGGAGTCCCCTCAGGTTTCGAAGACCCCATCATATCCTGGAAGTCAGTTTCGAGAACATTAACAAGGCTGAGTTCACCAACTACTGGATCTACTAGATCTTAGTTTTTCGGACTCGTTGTTCGTCAATCCACAGTCTGATTCTCGTCCCTGCCATGAAGGGACTCTTCTTTGGATGACTTAAGAGATCATCAGGCTTCTTTCCCATTTCAGTGTGCCTCATTTGGTTTACTTTTTTGGGCGAGCGTGTAAAGTGAGCTAAGGCTCCTGGACCATTCGTACTACTTTTTCACTACACTGATCGATTGTCGATTATTCCAAGTCAGAAGTCTGAGAAGGTCTTGAAATACATGATTCGTAATGTGGATGTAACGTATGATCTGGATGACTTCCAAGAAGACCTCAGAAGAGCCAACTACTTCCCGGAAATGGTAATCAGACTCAGGGAAGCCAAAAGATCTATTTTTATGCCGATGGTTTTGGTTCTGCTCCCGAACACCAAACGCAACCAGTCATTGAAGAACATCACACATATGGGCTGTTGGCAGTGTGTCTTTTAAGGGAACAAGAAGCCGGTATAGTGCTACAACTGCCTGTGATTCGGACATGTATCCATGGGCTGCACGGAAGATCCTTGTTGCAACAAATGCGCAGAGGGGCACCAGTCAAGAGATTGCCCCAAGACATGACCCAGGACATGACCCCCCCCCCCCCAAAGTGCGTCAGATGTGGTGGACAGCACACTTCAAGCTATATGAAATGTGCAAAATACCCCTAGGTTAAAAGGATGCTTAGTTCCAAAGTGACAGCAGACAAATCCTTTGCAGCTGCTGTGTCTAAGTCTAAGCCGGAGGAAAATGGCCTCAACATTAACGACCTACCAGGTATATATAAGCAATTAGGACATATCTCTCATCTGTTTTCTAATCTAGGCAAAAGTTACCCACTGTTGAGTGGGCTCCTTACAACCAACTAATTTATACTATGGCTGCACAACATTATACTGTAATCAACAAAGGTGAACTTCGGTGCGTGATATGGAATGCTAGGGGGATTCCCTGAAAGCGTATCGAGTTTCATAATTTTCTGATAAAGCAAGAAATCGGCGTTGCTTTCCTCTGTGAAACGCAGCTCAAACCAAGCCAAGACTTCAAGCTACCTGGCTATTGTGTGTACCGTAATGACCGTATGGCTTCAAACGCTGCAAGATAAGCTTCTGGGGGCGCTGCGATCATCAAGGGAATTCAACACCAAGAATTAGTCTCAAGTCTTATGCATGTATGGGATTGGCCTCCATCATTCTCAATGACTTCTCCCTTGGTGAAGAAGTTTGTGGTGCTCTCCAATTCACCTAAACATTCTCTTCACGTTAGCGAACTTGATGCTCTTCAGTGGTAACACTCCAGTTGTCCTGGCTGGTGACCCAAGGTAAAGGCCAGTGTCCTGCAGTGTTTTGTCCTCTGATCCGTTCTCTTTAATTATTTATAGAGAAGTGTAATTTATATTTTTATGCACGTGATGATACTGCCAGCATAGCATGGGCACACCAGCCATCTCGCATTATCACTCGGCTGCAGAACACCTTGAAGAAGTTTGAGGACTGGTTTAATTGCTGGAAACTGAATCTTAACATCAGAAAATGCAAGGCTTTGTACTTCATCAAAAAACTTAAGTGTCCCCTGGAGTCCCAGGTTCTATTCAATAAGAAACTCGAATGGGTTGACAACTACAAGTATCTTGGCGTTATCATCAACTCAAGACTCTCCTGGAATCGTCACGTAACTTTTGCTCTGAACAAAGCAAAGACGGCTAAGTACAGTCTTATAGCTCTCCTGGGTAGAAACAGCGCCCTCAGCATCGGCAATAAATTACTACTGTACAAGACAGTGATTCGGGCCATCCTCTGTGGTATGCCTGCGTGGGCGACTATATGTGGTATTGCGCAGCTTGGAAGAAGGGCCGTAAAAAATCATTACATCCATTCGGATCTGAATATGACTCGTATTGGAAAGTGTGTCCAAGATCTCTTGATAAACATTTTACAGGTGATGAAGAGCCATGACAATGACCTGGTGGCTGGAATACTGAAAAACGAGATGGAAATGAAGTGGCATACAAAGTTTAGAAAACCGAGGCATATTCTTGATGTCAACTTTGAAGACATTGGCAACGTTTCCTTCCCGGATTATTGGAGGATGTAATACCGCCCTCCCCCTCCCCCTCCCCCTCTTCCAGTCTTCTTACAATCGTCAATCTTATTTTTTGTTTTTTCATAATGTGGAAGACCTCTTTGGGTTAGTCAGGCTTCTTGCCTATTTCAGTGTATTTCATTTGAAATTCATTCCGGTAGGGTGAGAGTCGTGTAAGCACTGCTTACTTCCCACCTGAATAAATGTACACTTGACTGTTCAATTGTCGATTCCAAGTCAGTTCTCTCAAGTTCTCTCGAGGTGCTCCTTGGCTGCTGAATGATTAAAGCAAAGCTTTAGAAAAGCGCTTACAGAATCTGTTTGTATTTTTTCGTTTTAGTTTCTTTCTTTTTCTTTTTCTTTTCATTTCCTGCTTCGTTGTGGAGAAAGAGTTTTATTTTATTCTTAAGTTGTACATAATCATTATCCACATAAGATTTTTAGACATTTTAACTGCACTAATGCATTTACAGTCTTGAAATAAAATGAAACCCTTATGATTTGACAGGAAAATCGCTGTTTCCAGATTTAAAATAAGGATTTAATTAACAGTTAAGATTTTAATGAGGAACAAATTCAATTGAGTTAATGAAATACAGGTATCATCTGTGAAAAGCGCACACTGGTTTAGCTTATGGAACCGGGACATTCATTCCCTTCAAACAATAGCTTCTTTAAATAATTGAAACAACTGGTGATGGTAATTCGAAATAACTGTTATGCATTATGAAAAATGAGTCGACAGCTATGATACTTTAATGTGGACTAATGGCTAGAACGGAAGTAAGCATCAAAATGATTCATGGTATAAGTTGTTGTTTTCATGGTGTCTATAGAAACTGCAGAAAATTTGAATACCTCTTCCCCCCCCCCTTCCCCCATCCAAAAGGAAAAAAAAAAAGCAATGGTATCTTCTACAGTGATTACTTACAGTACTTTGGATTAATTGGTTTAGACCAACCAAGCTATAAAAACCACAAAATTATCATCTCTTTTGTCCCCTGAAACTGAATCATTTTGAGAATTTTACAATAGTTAGCCATTTTCAACAGATGATCCTGAACCAATAATAGAAGCATCACATGAATTTCATCTGTGATGTTTTGAAAATCTTTATTTGTTGTCAGGATATTTGTTTGGACTAGCAAGGTAACTAATGTATGTGGAGCATAATATTTATTGTAAAGGGAATGAGATTAAAGTTTCTGAGTTTTATCAGATAATTGAACATAGGAAATGGAAAATAAAAAGCACTAAAAATTTTCTTAAAAAATAATGAGCTTAGCATCTTCATCAACTAGGATTATCATTCTTAAGTTATATAATTTAATTGCAGGGTGGATTTAAATGAAGTTAAGAAAGATGATCCTAGTTGATGAAGATTCTAACCACATTATTAGATAATGTTAGTCTATATCAAGAAACTGACTGTGGAGCGACCACTCTTCCCCTAGCACATCTCAAAAGTGATCATGAGGAGTGAATCGTAGAACTTATGGAGTCTCAAAAGTACCCAGCTTTCAACCATGGGTGACCACATGATAACCTGGTAGTACTAGCCAATAGTATCGATGGTAGCCGATGTATCGATGTCCAAAAAAACATAGATATCTAATTTTTTGATGTTATTCAACCATCGATGTTTCATTTCAATGTGTAAACCTTTTAAGTTAATTTAAACTATTGAAGCACTCGTTAATTGGTTGCTACTGGTAGTTCAACACTAAAGCCAAAAGAAAAAATACAAATCTTCCATGTTTTTGTTTTTTTTTAATATCAGTGTTCAAATTTCTACAAATTGCGTACAGAATTTATTTTAAATACAAAAATAAGAAAAACAGGAAAAATGAGAAAAAAAAATTAAAGGACTAATTTTGCACAATTTACTTAACCCTAATTAAAGGATTGATTAGGTGTTGACTAAGTCTGTGTTTTCTATTTTCTAATTTATGATGAGAGTTTAACCTTTTTTTAATTTTTTTTCTTTATTTCTTTAAAAAGTGAATAATTTATGGTAGCTTGTGTCATGATAGATATACCGTATATACCCGCGTATAAGCCGATTTTTTTTTTCCAAAAAATGACCCCTAAAAACCACATCTGGCCTATGTGCGGGTCAGAGTTGATGAAAACTCTTATAAGTGGAGTTTACAAAAAACTAAGCAATAATTTTATTTATTAATCTGTTTAGATTTCATTTATTAACCCTTTCACTGCATAAATAATTTCTGGTATTCTCTCTCTTTGCAGCATAATGAGAATCTCTAAAAGGCTGTGGCGGCCATATTGGAGAAAGTATGAGAGGGGGAGGGGCTTCAAACGCAACCAGCGTATCTTTTCGTGTTCTCTCATTGCAAAACATACAGTAAATACATTAATCTAAACAGTATTCAAAATGGAGCATCGAAGATTCAAGAAGACTAAAAAAATTCGATTTCGAAACTTTTTGAACATCGATACATGAGCTACCATCGATAATATCGTCATACTAAGAATACGAAAATTTTTATCAACTTTTTGGAGAGTCTGATGAAGAAGATGCTACTTTTGAAGGTTTCCCCATATAATGATGTTCTTATATAAATTTATTGTTTTTGTAATAAAAATTTTTTTCCCTCAAACGTTGCATTTTTTTTCCTTTTTTGTCTCGGCTTATGCAAGGGTCAAGGCGTTTTTCAACTTTTTGGGCTCAAAAACAGGGGGTCGGCCTATGCGCGGGTCGTCTTATACGCAAGTATATACGGTAATGAATATTTAAAGCATCACAGTTTCACAGATACAATGGAATCTTTTGATGTATGTTGATACAGATGATTTGTGATCTCAGCATAAGAAATGTATTGAATCTGTTCAAAACAAGCTAAGTTCAGTTATTTATAGAAGATCTTGTTTTAAAACACACTTAACCCTGTTTTAATAAAAGATGCTAAAAGTTCAGTTCTTTACTATATTTTTAGAGGTTAACTAACATTTTTCCCTCAACATTTCCTAGGACTAAGAGGAATACCACGGCGCTATTCTGATTACCCAGATAATAAAAGATCGGGAAAATCATCCCCTTTATAAAAACTTACCTTGACAGTCCAGTAATTGATCGCACATGTGGAAAAAGCTTGGAAAGAGTTCCCAAAATTCAAAATCTCACAAAATTATTCCGTACTTTAAAAAAAAGTAATTACAATAACTTGAAACTAGAATTTTACAAAAAAAGTAAAAGGGGCATGATTTTTGTTAGGCCACTGAAACGTTAGTCGTAGATAATTTTTTAATTCTTGAAAAGTTTTGTCTCTGTCTTTACAATTTTCAAGAAAAAAATGTTCATGTATAAAAGTTAAGCTCTCCATAATTGCGATCGGTCGAAGCCTAATCACAACACAGCATCGTGTTGCAAGCACAGTGAGCAAATAGTTCTTCTGTATTCTTTATAAAGAAATTCAATTTTTTAATCTTTTAATGTTCCCTAAATGCATTTTTAATAAAACATAATAATGAGCTAGTCAAATTTTATTTCCTTCAAAACCAAAATTCACCTTTTTAACTCCTGAATTGCTATTATGAGGGGTGATCAAAGCGTTATGTCGCCTATTTTTTTTTTCTCGAAAATCGTTACCGGCAAAAAAAAATTAAGACGTGTACATTTGATAGAACAATTCAACTTTTATTTTTCCACATAATCTCCAAGCCACTTGAGGCAGCGATCCCAGTGGTGGACAAGTTTTACCACGCCCTGTCAATAAAAGTCGTCTGGTTGAGTGTGGTACCAGTTGCGAACTGCTGATTTCACCTCGTCGTCACAGAACTTCTGACCGGCCAGTGACTTCTTCAACGGTCCGAAGATATGGCAGTCACTGGGAGCAAAATCTGGGCTGTATGGAGGATAAAGCAGTGTTTCTCAGTTCCATCGCTGCAACAGGTCAGTGGCCCGTTTCGATGTGTGGGGACGTGCATTGTTGTGGTGCAGCACGATGTCCTCCATTGCCAAGTCAAGTCTTTTCTTGCGTATGGTCGCTTGAAGATTCCTCACTGTTGCTCTGTAGCATTCAGAATTTACAGTGGTTGCGCTAAAAGAAACTCAAGCAGTATGGCACCACGGCAATCCCAAAAACATGTCAACATGACCTTGCTGGCTGATGGCGCAGTTTTGAACTTTTTCCTTGTGGAAGATGAGGTGTTTCCAAACCGCCGATTGCATCTTGGTTTCATTTGTGAAATGGCGGATCCATGATTCATCATTGCCTGTAATGATTCAATCCAAAAATTCCTGACGACCCTCCTGGTATCGGGTGAGATGCAGCAAGCAAACATCGAAACGAGCACCTTGATGTTCAGCCATCAAGTGTTGTGGCACCCATCTGCATGACAATGCCGTGCTGCTGCTGAACAATGTCGCACGCTGTCACTTATGAAATATCCAATATTGCAGCAATTTCTCTCACCGTAATCCGCTGGTTCTCTCACACCTGCGCTTCCATAGCACCAATGTTGCTGTCAGTCCCGTGGTCGTCCAGCAGGTCCTCTCGTCCTTCTTTAAAGCCTTGCACCAACGTTGTACTGTTCAGAGCTGCACGATATCACCTCTGTACACCGACACAATTTCCTTATGGATATCGACTGGTTTCAGTCCTTTTGCATAAAGAAAACTCATAACACTTCGCCACTCAAAATCACTGGATGATGAAATGAGAGTCGCCATCTTGTTTGGACTGTCACGTCGCTAGTGCTTGGCAGATGCACACAGACATTAACAGGGTACTTTACAATGAACCGAACTAACTTTTATATATTGCAATTTTCTCGTATCTGCCGTCATTTTTTCGAGAAAAAAAAATACGCGACATTACTTTATGATCACCCATTTTAGATCAGGTTCGGGTAGGCAGCCACAAAAAAAAAAATTGTTGAAGATGTTGCTGGTGCATCATGGGGATGTAAGGGAAAATTTTAGGGGTTCTTTTAAATATCCAAATTTATCTTAATCTTGTTCTTCTCCTGAGTGGATGCCCCCTTACTGTGGGTCAGGGGTTATGGGTGCTTCAGGGATTCTGTGAACCACGCTGGTTATAGCACTGCCACTTTAGGGTCACCCTTACCAGAAAGGTCATGGTTGACAAGTGAGACGAAGAGTATCCAAACAAACATATATCTCGTGATGTCGACGAATGAGAGAATTCATACTGCATTGGGTGTGGCACAGGTTAAAGTCACCCGCGTTCGGGAGTTAGGCAGAGGCTCTCGTTCGAAAAATAGTCGACAGTCTCCCAGCTGTTATCTCAGAGCAATGACTCTGAGAAGCCCCGCAAGTGCACTCGCTATGCGCTTGGGGAAACTGTCGGGGGCAGTGCATGCCTTTACCCAGGAGAAGAAACGGGTAAAGCGACAATGGGATCGGGTGCTGTCAATCGGCACTTGGAATGTATTCTCCATGACAGGAAAGGAATAAGAGTTAGTGGAGGAAGCCAAACGGTATCGACTGGATGTCATAGGTATTACGTCTACGAAACGTCCGGGTTATGGAACTGTGGACTTAGAAGGAGGGTGGAAGCTTTTCTATTCTGGTGTCGACCCTAACATGACTGCCCAGGCGGAAGTGGGGATACTCACAAGTCATCGGCTGGCAGATTATGTTGCAGATTGGACCCCTTAGATGGAAGACTGTCTCTCCTGAGGGTTCAGATAGGGAAACGCTCTCTCTCTCTCTCTATTCGTTGCATATGCTCCGAATGCAGTCACAGAGTACCCACTTTTTCTAGATAAAGTGGATGCTGCTCTTAGCAGGAGAGGGAGTGCAGATTCTGTCATCCAGGTGGGCGACTTCAATGCACACGTAGGTGCTGATGACCAAACGTGGAAAGGCGTGATTGGGAGGAATGGTAACCCCGATTGTGAATGGAAGGTGCTTTTTGGATCTCTGTTGCAACAATGGACTTTCCATCACAAACACCTTCTTCCAGCACAGGGATGTCCGTAAGTATACCTGGTACAGGGATGCAATGGGCCAGAAGTCACTGATTGATTTTGTAATCGTTTCAGCCGACTTATTCCGATCAGTGTTGGATACTCGTGTGAGAAGAGGGGCAGAACTATCAACTGATCACCACCTTGTTGTCTGCACTTTGTGGTTCTCTGAATCCATGCCAACCAAGCTAAATACTAGGTTCAGACAAACTTGGCGCATCAAATGGTAGGCATTGGAGGATAGAGCTGTGAGGAAGACCTTTGCAGATAACATATCTTCAAGTTTCAAAGAACTACCCTGTGATCTTGGTACTGTTGAAGAGGAGTGGCAGTTGTTTAAAACTGCTGTGATTACTTCGGCTGCATTGTCCTGTGGCCGTAAGCGGCTGAGTGTGGCGCAGGGCAGTGAGAAAAGGACTGCATGGTGGAACGGTGAAGTCCAAGAAGCTGTCAAGGCAAAGAAGGAAGCCTATTTGCTATGGCTTGCAAATAATTCAAATTCGAGTCGAGTGCGATATACTGAGGCGCGAAAAGCAGCAGCAAAGACAGTATCAACAGCTAAAGCTAAAGCCTGGGAGAAGTTCAGGGAGAAATTGGAGGCAGACTGTGCGCCGTCTCCATGGAAAAAAGTCTTTTTCATCACAAACTATTAAGAGTTTAGATGGGAGGCTTTCGAAAATGGAGGAGAGCGTATTGCATAGGTGGAAGGAATACTTTTCATCTCTTCTTAATCCGGTGACAGCAACAACTGAGGCACATGAGGTGCACCTTGGAGCAGAGAGTAGTCACGGTAGTATCATTGAAACAGAAGTCAGATGGGAAATTAAGTCCCTGAAGACAGGCAAAGCTGCAGGTGATGATGAAATCTGGTCCGAGATGTTAATGGCCTTATATCAGGATGGTATCTTGTGGCTGACTTGAGTGTGTCAGGTTGCTTGGATATCTGCACAGGCCCCTAAGCAATGGTAGACAGGAATTGTGATCCCTATCTTCAAAAAGGGAGATCAGAGATATTTCAACAGCTATCGAGGCATCTCTTTGCTCGGCATTCCTGGGAAAGTGTACGCTAAGTGTCTGGAGAAGAGAAGTCGGGAAATAGTCGACTCCAAACTGTTGGGGGAGCAGTGTGGTTTCCGATCTGGCCGAAGCATGACGGATCATATCTTTGCTCTAAGGCAAATCTTTGAGAAATCCTGGGAGTATGCAAAAGAGGTCCGGGGTGTTTATGCGCAGGTTCCGCTGGTGGTGGGTTTGTCCAGGGAGGAGCATGTTTCATAGGGTGGAGGCAGTGGCTTTTTTATCAGGGTACCATCTTGCCATGAATTTTTCAAATGTTCTCTTGGGGGTTTTCTTTTCCGGTCTTCGCTTGCTTTGTGGACCTCGAAAAAGCATATGACAGAGTTCCTCGGGAGAAGCTCTGGCAAGTGTTGCAAGAGTATGGAGTGGATGGGCAATTACTGGTTGCTATCATGTCTCTGTACGAAAGCTCATGTGTGTCCGGATAAATGGCATTAAGTCAAGACCGTTCACCGTGGGTGTTGGACTCCGCCAAGGGTGCCCCTCTTCTTCATTATCTTTATGGACTGGATAGACAGGGGCAGCCGAGGCGATGAGCGTGTTTGTGTGGGCGTCTGTCTGGTGGAGAGGTCGCTCTTTGCTGACGACCTTGTCCTCCTTGGGTCTTCTCACATGAACCTTCAGCATGCACTAGACCGGTTTGCAGCCAAATGTGAAGAAGCTGGGATGAAGATCAGTGTGGCTAAAACCGAGGTTCTGGTCCTTTCAAGACAGCCTGCTCAATGCGCTCTCCTTGTTAGGGGAGCCTCATTGAGAGAGGTGGAGAAATTCCAGTATCTCGGGATTGCATTCACGAGTGATGGACAGCAGGAGAAAGAAAGGTTTTCTTCCACTCAAAATTGACTACGACAATGGCTTGCCAATCTGAATTCACAATCAATGAAGTGGCTGAAATCTTGCAATTGAAAGCCAACAAACTATCTGTGGCTGATTTTGTCACAATTACTGGAAGATCCACAGCAGGGGTTTATAATGTCTTGAAGAGGAGTTCATCGTTCCACCAAAAATCACGATCTGGTCGTCCCAATATTGCCTCAACTCGCGATGACAGATGCATTGTACGACTGGCAGCGATAAACATGAAGTCCCCTTTTGGAGAATGTTGCTCTACAGTTTTGATATTAATATAAATACCCCATTAATATTAAAGAATTTAGGAATAATAAGTCTTCAATTTATATTTGTAATAGGCAATCCCCATAGGCGTTGAAAAATTTAATCTGTTTAATTTATGTTAATTATTCCCCATCTAATCACAATAGCAGTTTGAAGATGATAGTTAAGACTTGCTAGATGTATATTCCACGTTTTGTTATCTCAAACTCCTACTAGTAAAATAATTTATTAATTAGGGGGATTTATTTAACGCTCCTTGAGACTGTGAGTCAATTCTTTCTAGCCCCTTAATGATTTTCTAGACAGCTCATGGGCAGATGGTATATGGTAATCAGCAAACCAGGCATAACATGGTGGGTGTTACAGAGTATAAATATGAATTTATTAACTAACATTGAATCGTAAATTAAGCTCTACAATGCTGAAAAACTGTTAGAAAATGAAGTTGAAATATAATAATAAAACTGTTGTTTAAAGTAAATTATTCAGAGTTTTTATTAATTGTTAATATTAATATAATTTAAATTTTAAATAATAAATGTTTCATATAAAACAACATTAAAGATTGAGGTATGCCCATTTTTTAGCCGACATTTTTTATTGAATTATACACTAAATTGATTAATATCTATTTTATTTAAATTCATAATGCTTTTTTTTTTGTTTCAGGAATTAACTGGTCTTTGCATCCAGTACAACTCCTTATCAAATGAAGGGTTACTAAATTTGATTCCATATTTGAATCGTCTCACTTCTTTAGTAGCCTTTGATATATCATGCAATAACCTTAATCTTCCACAGTCACCTGAAATAAGTGCTTTGTTTGCAGAAGCTCTAGGGAGTTTAACTAACTTACGTCGCTTAGATTTGAGCAATAATCGTTTGACAGGATGTCTTCATCATGTCTTGGGTGGTTTGAACACTAAAAAGATAGATTATTTAAAGCTGTCATCATGCGTTTTAGTTGAACGTGATCTTCATTATCTCTGTGAAGCAGTATTTACTTCATCTCTTTTGGAGCTTGATCTCAGTGAAAATATTGTTCTTTCTCAGCACGTCAGTTTGCTGTCTTCTTTGATAACTGCTTTATCACCTTCTCTTCAGATACTAGAATTAGAAGACTGCAAATTTAATAATTATCAAATCCCATCAATAATTAGTTCATTACAAGAACTACAGCATTTACGATATTTGAATTTTGCAAGGCATGCTTTGACATCAAATATTGTCTGCTCTCATCTCTCTCAGTTGGGGACATTGCCAAAACTTGAGTGTATTCGACTGTCTTACACAGAGGATTGTTATTTAGAGACACTTGAAACTTTATCTTACGATCAACGCAAAGCCATGTTGCGAGAACACATGGACAAAGCTACAGCTTTGTATAGAAAATCATTATCACCATCTCAACTTGATATCCATTTTATATGGACTGAATTTATTTCTTTTTTCTAAACTCATCCTTTGCAAAGGAATTTTCCCCAACTAAGTGCGTTTTTATATTTGTGTAAATACACTTTATATAACATTAATATTTATGATATCAATTAATATTTATAATTCACTTAAGCAGAGCATTTTGTTTTTTTAATTTTTTTAAATATATTTTTCAGTTATTTTTTTATGTTTCACTAATAATGCTTAAAGTTATCTTCAAACTGTTTTTAAAATAAAATGTTTACACTGTTGCTGAAAATTTTTTCTCATCTGAACTTTAAATTATCTATCTTTTATATGATATTACTCTTTTATCACTAATTTATGCAAAGTAAAGAAAACATTTACTTCAGTAGAGTAGGAGTGATTTATCACCCAAACACAAAAGATTAGAGCAAGAGACTCTGAGTGTATGTAAACACAAAAAACAAAAAAAACTTATTAAAAATTGCAAACTAAATAATTTGGAAAAAAATTGCATACATGGAGCTGTAATTAACATCGCCAATACCTGCAAAATAAAAATAAGCTCTTTTAAGTCAACGATATGAAATGAGTAGATCGCTCATGAGCTGCTTTCAGCGCCACCATCGTGTCCCCATTTGAAGGCCTGGCGGCCATTGCTTTGGTAGTCAAAATATGGCTTTCATCGATCTTTAGGTGTGTAATTTTGCGTAGATAAACACACCAAAACTCAATGCCGATTTCTTATTCAGCTTTAAATTGTAATAAAAGATATATTAAAAGTTCACTACTGACCTTTCACAGGTGTATTTTTTATTTTCTGCGTCTTAGAATGTTTTTCTCATGTAAGAATCCTGGTCTTTCATATCGTGATTGGTTGATTAGATGCATCCAACGTTGTAATTGTCTTTTCAGTGATACCAGAATGATTGTTTAGAGGTATTTATGAAATTATATACCACATTTATTAAAAACCTTCTAAATTTAGGAGATCGCATAAGAAATTTCAGACTACAAGCACGATGTTGGTGGGGGAGGGGTGCTTTCTCAGCTGGCGACAAAGCGGTATACAGTAATGGCGCTTTGGCTGGCGATGTTCAGACTACCATAGTAATGACGCCTGCAGTGTAATAACATGGAAGAATGGAGATTAGTTCCACTTTTCGCCGCCTTCAAATTGCCCCAAAGATGGCGGCCAAATATGCGATCTACTCATTTCATAACGTTCTTTTAAATAAAGAATGGTGCTATTGACTATCGAAATTGTTTTATATGCCATGAAAAAGTTGAAGCCCCTTGTTAAGCACCACAAAAGAAGTTTGGCAGATTTTTCAAATGCTAATATTGCTGCCCGTTATTTTCAATACACAGGGTTTCTACCAACCGGGAAAACCGGGAGTTGTTGGGGAATTTTAAAATGTCTCTGAAAAACCGGGAAATATCAGGGAACTTTTATTTTCAGCGTAAAAGTCAGGGAAATTCTTGTGCCTTTTCAACACCTGTTTTGTTTTAGTTAAAATTGATCACCCAAAAAGCTTTCACACCACGTTTAGATCGACATCATGACTTTTATTATCTTTTTCTTTAAGCTTTCACGATTTAAATGATTGTCAGAGGGGTGGGGGCAAAACCTACGTGATTTAAACATAATTCTAGAAAAGACAAAGCAGAGCCCTCTAAGGTCAATACAAAACTTAAAGAGATTATTCATGGCCTACTCTTAACTTGGATCATTCTGCCAAAAAACCAAAGTATTCAAAAATTCTAATTTTCCTGCAAGTAACTGACAGAAATAATTTTTTCCGAAGAAAAACTTTATGGTTAAATCATTAACTCATAATATAGTAGCTTTGTTACCACATAAACTACCATATTTTCTTACGCTTAGGACTTGTTTAAGTGTGTATTCTTGCGGAAACTTAGGGTGTAGTTGTACTTAACAGTAGATTCATGTATTCATTTGTAATTTCATCAGCAAGCTGCAACTTCTGCAAGAAATCAAAGTAAAATTTGTGAGAGGAAGAAGGATATAAGACGTAAAGTAAGAAGTGTTTCTTTAATACGGACTGGACAGTTTCCGAAATGTACCCCACAATTGCACCGTGGATTACGCCCGCCGGCGCATGAGAGCTCCAATGCCGCATCTTGTTTACTTTGTGGAGGCAGTTTTTCTTTAAGTAACATGGGCTTAACCGTTGTTCGAAGCCACATGGACGGAAAAAAAACATACGAAGGCAGTGGAAGTAAAATCAGCTTCTGTGATATGAAAATTTTTTAACGCTGGTAAACGGTGCACCTGTTGCGAATGCTACTGCATTGAATATGGGAGAATCAAGTTGTGCATATTCCTTCACTGCAGTTAGCGATGCAATTTCGAACTTGCAGTTCAATCTAAATGAGTTTGTACTCTGTGAGAAAATCAGTTGGACTGAAGCCATCAGTCAGCGTGGAGGTAATACATGTGTTGAAAACATGCGTCTGATGCTTCCTGAAAGTTCAATTGCAACTAGTAATGGATAAAATTGCATACATTGTAACTTAGGGACTTGCGCCCTATTTTCGCAATGTATTGATAAGTGAATAGTTGAAAGTGACTATTTTGTAATTTGTTTCGATGAATGTTTGAACAAAGTGATGCATAGTCAACAAATGGACATTATTGTGAGATATTGGAATTCGGATCTAGTTTGTTCCAGATACCTTACGTCAGTGTTTTTGTCTCATTCAACTGGTAAGGATATTCTAGCTGCGTTCAAAACCGCAACAGCAGAATTACCATCGAATAAAAACTTTTTCAAATTTCTACGGAGGGCCCAAATGAGACAGGTAAGCATCTCTTTGTTATTGGAACTTGTGGCCAGCATGTTGTTGATAGTGCATTTTAGGCCGCTGTAACAGCTACAGGATGGAATATTATTGAATTTTAGAGCTTGCTATAATTTGTTTAAAAATGTTCCAGCTCGACTTGCTGATTATGTTATGCGGACAGGTTCCAAGTTGTTTCCACGGAAGTTTTGTGCATTTCGCTGGTTAGAAAGAGTGTTGCAAATTATTCCTTTTTTAAAAACCTACGTTGAAGAGGCAAAGAGATGCAAGAAAGTTCCAATTTGTGCTAGTTTTTCAACAGTTAATGATGCAATACAAGATGCACTTTTGCCAATGAAATTAACTTTTGTGCTATCTCTTGCTGTCAAATTTCACCCATTTTTAATAAAGTTTCAAAGCGATTCCCCCATGCAGGGTTGCCAGATCTCTATATAATTGAGTAGCCAGTTTTTATGAGAAAAGTAACCAGATTAGGCCAAATGGCTCCCTCAAACGGCAATGCTAGTAACTTCATACAAATCGTTCCAGTGCCTGGCCTGTTGGACGTTGGGGTTTTAGGATTTTGGGGCTTACGGACGTTGGGGCTTTTATCCTAAATCCCTCTTTCCTACATGTTATTATTAATTAAATTTGTAGGGTAAAATTCCCTGACTTTTTTAAATTTGTAAAATTCCCTGACTTTTCCCGGTCGCTAGTCACCCTGTTCATATTATTTTATAA
Organism: Rhysida immarginata; assembly: GCA_023313115.1. Taxonomy (NCBI): domain Eukaryota; kingdom Metazoa; phylum Arthropoda; class Chilopoda; order Scolopendromorpha; family Scolopendridae; genus Rhysida; species Rhysida immarginata. The sequence goes on from JAHWFO010117376.1 coordinate 198,017, forward strand.
ACAATCCTATATTATATATTATTATTATTACTTACAATATTATTTTTATCTAAAAACTGTGAAGTCTACTTACAATTATGAAGTCCTCCAACGAAGAAGTTTCCAACGAAGTACAACGAACTGAAAGTGTAGACAATCGACAATCGAACAGTGCAGGGAAATCGAGACGAGTGGTCCAAAAGCAACGCTTTCACTGCCATACTCATCCAGGAAGTAACCAGGGGAAGTACACTGAATTAGGCAAGAAGCCAGATGAAACCTAGTTAAGTCATCCAGAGGATAAGATGGAGTCCTTTGCTATAAGGACGATAGAGTTGATTGTTGATTGACGAGGGGCACGAGGAGCTATGAGATCCAGTATTCGGGAAAGGTGGCCTTTTGGATGTCGTCGAAATTGATGTCCAGGACGAGGCCTGCGATGCCTGAGGAAACATCTAAACGTGAGTGGGTGTTCCAGAATATCTGCAACCAGAGGATTTGGATGGTCCTTGATCTTTGGAAGCAACTTCTTTAGTGACCCCTGTACATAGCTACCAATTGGAGGTAAATGGAAATCTTCAGCAATAGAAATATTTGTTGCGACTCTCCTGTCAAGTTGGGTGATAGTCCTCAGGGTAACGTTGTGGAAAGTTTGGAGATCCTTCCATCTGGATTTGCATATTGTAGCCCAGGCAGGCATACCATAAAGAAGAATGACTCGTATAACCATCTTGTAAAAAAAAAAGTCTCCACTTTGCAAACCATTTCTCGCACAGATGTACGGCCTTTTGTAACCGTGATATGACGTGAGTGGGATTTCAGTCAGTAGTCATGATGGCCGCGTCATCAGCGAACAGATATAGTTTGCAATTAGGAAAAGTTGGGAAGTCATGAATGAAAAAGTTGAACAGTGCAGGGCCCAGGACAGAACCCTGGGGAACACCAGCATTGACGTCACAAGAATTAGACATGGAGCAGCCAACCTTGACACAAAATGTCCTGTTTGACAGAAAGGAACTAATCAAGGTAATGAGTTCGTCCGAAAACCCACAAGTAATCATCTTGTATATGAGGCCGTTGTGCCAAACCTGATCAAAAGCTTTACGGACATCCAAAAAGACAAGACCACCATACTTGGCACAGTTAAGAGGAGTGTTTAGATCTGCAACAAGACGCCAGATCTGAAGTTGGCAGGAGTGACCTGGGCGAAAGCCAAATTGCTCATCACGAACGAGATTGTTTGCTACACAGAATTCGTCAAACCTCTTCAGAATGAAGCGTTCGAAAACTTTTGACAGCACAGGTAGCAAGCTTATGGGTCGGTAGCTGACAGCAAGAGCAGGGTTTAGACCAGGCTTTTGAATGGTAACTATGACGGACTCTTTCCACTGGTCAGGGAAGTAACCAAGTTTCCAGCAGTCATTCATGGCTTTGGTAATGATCGATATAATATTAGAAGGCAAGTTCTTGAGAGCACTGTTAGTGATGGAATCAATACCTGCTGCTTTCTTGGTTTTAAGTCGCTTGATGACGTCGGGAGATTTCTTGGGCACTAATGACTTCCTCAGAGGTGGGAAAACGATGAATGTACTGTTAAGCGATACACCCATCGTTAACTATCAGAGTGTTTTGGAGGCTGTCCAAGTTTGTCTCACCAGGCGTGGTAAATTGACTTTTCAGGGAATCAGCGATCAATTGAGCCTTATCCCCGTCGCTGGTGACAACGTTGCCATTGCCTGCAAGCAGTGGCGGCAATTGGACTGGTCTGTTACCCTTTAAGGCTCTCACAGTTCCCCAGAGCGAGTTGTCCTGGACAGTCAAGGACTTAAGTTTATCGTTCCATCTTTGACTTCGTAGTGCTTTAACCTCCTCCTGCACCTTGCGAGAAAGCCGGTTGTACTTGGTCTTGAAGAAGGGAAGTCGCTTACGCTGCCATAATCTTCTGTAAGAGTTCCTTTCGAGAATAAGACGCCTGATGTAAGGAGGCAGGTCGAGGTGTTCAGGACGCTTATGATCGATAGTAGAGGTACTGGAAGTAGTGGCATCGTTGACAACACGGGTGATAGCATTAATATTACTATTGATATCCTCCTTATCAATAACCTTGTTGTAACTGAAAGTGTCGACAATCGAGCAGTGTAGTGAAACGTTATTCGAGTGGCACTTGAAGCTAAGCTTCCGTAATCTCACCCTTCCTAAATAAATGCCAAGGGAATTACACTGAAGTAGTTAAGAAGCGTGATGAACCCATAAAGGTCATCCATAATATGAAGGAGAAAATACCCCCTCTTGGTTGGAGGTGATTTTGATTGACGACAGTCTAGACTAGAAGCAGACCACTAGTATTAGATAAAACACGACCTATGAAGTCCAGTAATCTGGAAATAAGACATTATCAATGTCTTCAAAATTAATATCAAGTATATGCCTTGGATCAAAATATCTCTTTCTATGCATAGGATGATTTAAAATGCCCGAGACTAGCTCGTTGCTATGATTTTCTATATTGGGCAGCATGGATTCCATGAGCCCTTGAACGTATTTGCTGATATGAGTCATGTTGAAGTCATTATAAATGGAGGAATTGCGAACAATTCTCCGATCTTTTTGCGTAATAGTCCTAAGGGTAACGTTTTGGAACGTTTGCAGTTCTTTCCACCTAGTCTTACATATTGTGGCCCAAACGGGCATACCATACGTCAAGATGGTCCGAACAATGACCTTATAGAGTAGGAGTTTATTATCAATGTTTAGAGCACTATTCTGGCCCAGCAGAGCAATCAAGCTAAACTTGGCTCTCCTGGCCTTATTCAACGCATAAGTTGCGTGGGGCGTCCAGGTAAGTTTAGAGTCAATAACAACACCAAGATATTTATAAGTTTCAACCCAGTCCAGTTTTTTGCCATATAGTGTTAGAGAATCCAATGATCTCTTTCTCATCTTGGAGACAAACATCGCCTTGCATCTGTCTACATTCAATTTTAGCCTCCACTTGCTAAATCAGCTTTCACACTCCTTTAGAGCCTTTTGTAGCCACGAGACTACTACGGCTGGTTGACGAGCACAGGTCAGTATAGCAGCGTCATCTGCGTAAAAAAAGAGCTTACATTTGGAAGGACTTGGAAAGTCTCGCATAAAGTAATTGAATAATACTGGCCCCAGGACTGAACCCTGTGGGACACCAGCTTGTACTTCATACATAGGAGATAGGCTATCTCCAACTCTGGCCTGAAAGAACCGGTTGGAGAGAAACGAGTGTATCAAAGTAATTATATCTTGAGGAAATCCATGCATAATCGTTTTAAAAATAAGACCGTCGTGCCAGACTTGTTCGAAGGCTTAGTGTACATCGAGGAAAACGACCCCACAATACATACAGAGATTAAGGGGCTCATTGATATCCGCTGCGAGCCTCCATGTTTGGAGTTGGCAGGAATGGTTTGAGCAAAAGCCAAATTGTTCATCGCGGATGAGATCGTTGGTATCACAGTACTCAATGAATCTCTTGAGAATTGTTTTTTCCAGGATTTCGGAGATTGATGGTAACAAGCTGATGGGCCTGTAGCTAAAAAGATTTGCAGGATTTTGTCCTGGCTTAGGAATGCTTAAGACAACTGATTGCTTCCAAGCATCCTGGAAGTAAGAGTTCTTCCAGCAGTCGTTAATCACTTTTGCAATATCTTGAATTGTATTTCGAGGTAAATTTTTCAAAGCACTGTTCTTAATAGAGTCTTTACCTGGAGCTTTTCTCGTTTTTAAATTTTTAATGATGCTTTGGCCTTCATTTACATCAATGCTATGTTTTCGGAATTCATTGCCGTGAATATTATAGAAGCCAGTTATGCAGGATTTTACTTTCTCAGATATATCAAGTCCTATTTGCCGACCATCAGTAGGCGTGACAAACTGTTCTGAAAGTGAATTTGAAATAAGCTGCGCTTTATCATCATCATCATTCGTGTGAATTTGCCACTTTGGGCTAACAGGGGTGGGATATTAATGGCTTTCTTGTTTTGCAAGGCTCGAACCATGCACGAAATAGAGTTATCGTGGGTCGACAGACACTTTATCGTTCCACCTGTCATTACGAAGTGCTTTTACCTCCTCGTGAACTCTTCTAGTGAGCCTATTATACTTGGTCTTAAGCCATGAATCACGAGTTCGGTACCACTGCCTTCTAACCTTATTCCTTTGCTCAATTAATTGTTTGATTTCTGGTGTGAGATCAAGCTGATCAGCTCGCTTCGACTCTAAGGGTGAAGCACTAGAGTCAATAGCTGCATTTATATGTTTAGTAAGCCTTTTCACATTGGAATCTATGTCGCTCGTACTATGTACGTTATTTAGTGGGTCGTCATCATTTTTGAGAATTTCTCTAAAAAACTTCCAGTCTTGTTTGAGCCTCAGTTCTTCTTTGAGGTCAATTTTTACGTTGTCAAAATTTAGTGCAACTGGTTTATGGTCTGAGGATAGATCATTGACAGTATAGATACTGAATGATTTGTAGAAGCCCTTCAACAACACAATATCAAGTACATCGCTTGAAGGAGAATGATCACAATAATATGTATCATCCACAGGGCCTACTGCAATAATAATACAAAAGGACACCGTTTTGGTTATGGCATCTTGAATTCCAGTGCGAGTGCTTAGCGTTCAGGTCTCCCGCCATAATAACGGGAATATTCCCGGAAAACAGCTCGTCAAGCTCATTGGCATCGAATTTATGCTTGGGCGCATTATATAGAGGCATTAGTTTCACCTCTCCCAGTGTGGCGTCAGTAATGATAGCAGAAGCAGCTTCCATTCCCATATAGTCTCGGGTTGGTTCCTCCCGATGATGAATGCCTTTCTTAATAATAATTGCTGACCCTCCTGACGGGGACTTTACGATAGACACAGTAACCAGGCAGCCTGAAGTCGCAGTCTGGCCTTAAGTGTGTTTCACATAGAAATGCTATGTCTATATCCCATTGGGTTAGGAAGTTGTAAAACTCAATACGCCTCCGGGGGACCCCCCTGGCATTCCATATTACGCAACGAAGTTTACCTAGATTTGTAATAGAATAGCATCGATCAGACATACTGTCAGTGTTTATTCGTAAGTATTCCACTCATTAGTGGTATTTTCTTGCCCAATTCGTTTAACAAATTGCATACACTGCCAATTTGTTTATACATTAGTTGAAAATCATTCACGTTAATGCTCTTATCTTGTTTGGAGACCATTGAGGCATAGGAAATCTCCAGGGACACTTTAGCACTTTGCACTCTCCTGACTTGCGGATATTTAGGACATTTTGTGTAACTGGAGGTCTGTTGTCCATTACATCGAATACATTTTGGGGGATCTTGTCCTTTTACATTTGGGCAGTCTTTTGACTGATGATCTTTAGCGCATTTGTTACAATGGGTGGATTCCGTACAACCCATAGATACATGGCCAAAGCGCAAACAATTATAACATTGTAAAGGTTTCTTATTACCACGAAACATTTCAACACTGACAGCTAAGGGACCTATGCGAGTAACTTTTCTTAGAGTCTTGTTGTGCTCTGTGTTCGCTAACAGAACCAGAATCATGGGCATATCTATGGATCCTTTAGATTTTTTAAGTCTAATCACTTTCTCAGGAAAATAATTGACCTTTTTTAAGTCTTCCTTAAAATCGTTAAGGTCATAGGTTACGTCTACATTTCGTATAACGTATTTGAGGACTTTTTCCGACTTTTTTCTTTAGCACCTTATCAGCCTTAATGCCAGACACCAATTTAATATGCGTTTCCTCATCATGACTAAAAAGGAACTAAAAGTGGTCATCGAAATGAAAATTATCCCCTATTTGTATTATACTGTCGTATTGTGGGCCAGTACACCTCAACATAATATACAAAGAATAAGAGTAGCCTACAACGATTTGCTCAGAACAGCATTTAGAGCATCTAAGTATGCTTCAATTACTCAGTTATGCCAAAGACGATAAGAAAGGAAGACCGGACAATCCTCTGTTTTAAGTGATCCGCGCAGCTTTCTTCGCGCATCACGTCATTTGATGTACTTTTGCCCGCACCGTCGGAGGGCGTAATTATCGTATATTAAAATAAAGAGAAATGATCTTATTTATTCAAATAAGTTATGTATTTAATAAATAAATAAAAAGTATATGTTGCATTCCCTAAACGTTGTTCCTTTTATTAAATCGAAACCGTGTGAAATCGAAACTAAAAGTGTTTGATTCCACTCAGCTCTTCGATTGTCTCATGACGGTTGATAATCATTTCGAAAAGCAATCTGCAGCTGATTCAAATGAAATATGTCATTGGGACGCTGGCGTGCAGATCTAGGTTGTTTCAACAAACGAGTATATATGTATAAATCATTGCTGTCATGCTAAGTTTAAGTTGTGTAATTTTAATCTTTTATATCCATCAGTTTAAACAAGAACAGATGAACTCCCCCCCCCCCTTCATCTGTTCTTGGTTTAAATTTTTATGTTTGCTGAAGTTTCCATTGTTTTATACTTTGGTTTGATTCTCTTTAACATATGAATTAGATTGTATTTTTGTTTTATATTAATTGTGTGATGATTATATTTGTTATTTCTTGTAAATTCTTTTATCCATTCCTGGATGTAATAAATAATTTCTGTCTTACTTTTGTTGTGCTAGAATCTTATTAAACGTTGAATTTATTACTCATATTAATTATTAATTATATAAATTATTACCTTACGATAATTTTATTGAATTATAAATATACAATTTTGGTGGTATTGTATATAAATATATATTTATTAACTTACACCTTTTTTAAAAGTCTCAATTTTTTATTTTTTTTATTGTTAGTAAATTTTTCTTTAATTTTTTAGGAATTGTCCTAAAAATTCTGTGTTAATTAAGATGCGTTAATTAATTTAAATTTAACAAAAATAATTTTTAATCGTAATAATCGCGAGCAAATAAAATGAGGAAATTTCTTAAAACAAAGAGGTTGTTTGAGGCTAATTAAAGAAATGTAAAAAGAAAGGCTGCTTGGAGGGTAGAATTGTTTCAGCCCGCACCGCTATCTAGTAATGGCGCTAGTTGGAGGCATCATTTTCTCCTATGGGAAAACGTGAATTGTCCGGTCTTCCTTTCTTATCGTCTTTGGTTATGCTTTAAACTAAAGATACCGACACTTGATGCACTACGAACCATGGGTCTCTTGGTCGAACTCTCAGGGGCGTTTCGGAATCCATTTCACCCAGCGTCGTTTATATCGAAGTGGCTACAAAAATCAGACAGGTATTGAGCAACAAGGAAAAATAAAATCGAAATTCCTCACAAGATAACGAACTTTCTCGCCAGACACTTTCCATACAACGCGATAATGTTATGGAATAATTTACCACCAGAGATCCGAAATATACCCATTTCATGTGTAGCACCAAGGTGCCAAGTAACGTGTGTTCATTTCAGGAAAAGAATTAAAGAACTTTACCAGTATAATCAAGAAAGGTGATTTAGACTTCAACCGCCTGCTCCAGAGTGTTTTCACGTGACTACGATGTATTTTCATCGGATTTTTTTTTTTCCATCTATCTTTTTATTCCCTTGGGAATGCTGACCACATAATAATAATAATAATAATGACACCTTATTTTGATAGTCTCTGCTCTGCCTGTGTGTACAGTAATTTGGTTAATCGCCACATGCTTTTGAATCTTGCCCAGGATTTGCTTGATTGGCTGACCGTGAGTACGTATTATGATTGGCGGAATATAGGAACTGCTCTTGGTATTTGGCTTTTCAACATTTTTTCGCTGTTCGGACTTGCTTTCTCAAAAAGCAACCACGATTGTATCATTTATATCAACAACATCCTTGATGTTGTCAATTTTCAACGCTTTTTTAGCCTTTTTGGATTTTGCAGGTATCCATTTATCCGTATCATTGTATAGCCGTTTTCGATTTGTACTAATCGGGTCTTTGCCATCGTTATCATTACTCCCTAAGCCGGAGCGGATAATTTCCATAGGCTGAGGATTCACACTCTCTATTTCACAAGAGTCTTAGATAGTCAGAAGTTTCACCTGTAGGCTGATTACCTTTCATTGACAGAGCAGAGAATTGATCTTTGAGGAACTGCTCCAACTTATTAAAGTTCTTGTTGGCTTCATTACGTGCTGCAGATATTTCAGCATTCATATTAGCAATTTTATCGTGGATTTCAGTTATGTTCCCTTTTAGTGACTCGACTTTTCCTTGTAAGTTATCATATTTAGTGCACATTTCTTGGCGCAAAACCTCTAGCTTATCCTTAATTATAGCATCAAAAGCTTCGAATCTGTAATCTTTACAGGCATCTTTATATATCTCGCCATACGTATATTTACCATCACTTGTTTTTTGGCTTGCAATGCCACTTAACGCTTTGCCTGAGTCTGGCATTATGATAAAATTTAAAATAATAAGTAAAGAATAGTCAGACTGCTAGCCCTGAAAAGGGCTTTTCCAGAATAAGATCTGTAGAAAAAGCAGCCTTAGAGCATAGGATATAAAAAACCGCTGACCTTAAGAGAATGTGCCTTCAATTAACGTTCAGTCTCCAATCTATATCATCTAAGAGTAGGATACCATCTCTGAGTAGGATACCATCTATGAATGATCTGTGTGAGTGTGTGAACTCGATCGTCCTGCCTCTTCGTGAATGAACTGAAAGTGTTACGAACACCACGTTTATATATACCCCAGACATACAAATAAAGCATCAATGGGAGGCCAGCGCCAATTCTCGAAACCAGATTGGCTACTGTATCCATTACAATACGAACATAGGAGCAGAAACAATGATATGATGTCATCGCTGCTCTAGAAAATGTGAAATTCTTCTACCTGGGATAGCGAAAAAATACGAGACTGAAAATAGCCAAAAAATAGCAATTAGCCAATGTAAGTGAAAAATAGCCAAACCTAGCAACCCTGCTCCCAAGGCACCCCTTTTACGTAATGAAAAAAAAATTACCATAATGTATTAAAGATTTATGTTGAGATAATTATTTCTTATTTACTTAACAATAATTTGAGTTTTATTCATGATCTGCAATACTAATGGGATTTTCTTTTGTATTTCATTATTCCAGAATATATGTATAGGATATCAGAGAGAGCCCTCACCCCCTCCTCACATGGAGTTTGATGCAGCTTCCACTTGATCTGGCATGGTATTCTCACAAGTCCCTGACGCTCTTCACTTGAGATTTCATCCCATTAGTTTTGAAGTGCTTCCTGTCACACTTCCTTTGTAGAGGGGTGTATTTTCTCTTGCCGATTTCATTATTCCCCATATATTTTCGATCTGAGACATGTCGGGACTACTTGCCGGTCATTTAAGAGTTGGAAGATGATGAAATAGAAGCCACTTACCACATATAGGGTAGGCATTTATCTTAAGACAACTGAATATCTCGGAAGCTAAGCATTGTACGAAAAAATGTTCAGAATCAAAAGTGAGTTATTTCACGGGGGAAATTCATTAGTTAAAAAATTACCCCCCTCCCTTTGCAAAACTTTAAATGTTTCACACTTTCAGGGCCTCTATCTCGTAAACGGTTGGATCAATTAAAAAAGCCAAGAATAAAACATTTCTCGAATATTGTGTACAATCTGAATATACCATTAAAAATAGGGGTTCCTATTTAGGATTTCAAAGTTACCCCCCCCCCCTTGTGAGGGGGGGGGTAATTTTTTATTATGGTATATATGGCATAGAAGTATATGGTAAGTGGCTTTTATTTCATCATCTTCCAACTCTTAAATGACCAGCAAGTAGTCCCGACATGTCTCAGATTGAAAACGTATAGGGAATAATGAAATCGGTATGCAAAAATACACCCCTCCACTAAGGAAGTGTGACAAGCAGCACCTGAAAATTAATGGGATGAAATCTCCAGTGAAGAGCGTCAGGGACTTCTCACATTTCTTTTACCAAGTTTCGAATGGTCCTCAGCGTAACATTCTGGAACGACTGGAGCTCAGTCCATCTACTACTTCACTCCATTTACATATATTTGCCCACGTAGGCATACTATAGAGGAGGATGATCTGAATCATCATCTTGTACAACGGTAGATTATTATCGATGCTAAGGGCACTCTTTTGACTCGGGAGAGCTATGGGACTGTACATTGCCCTTTATTCTTCTTTAGAGCGCAAGTCACATGACTGTTTCAGCACAGTCTTGTGTCGATAACCACAACGTAATTCGCAACCAAGAGAATATGAGGGAGTCTTAAGCTTTTTATTGAAGTACACAGCTTTGCATTTTCCAATGTTAAGGTTCAGCTTCCAGCAATTAAGCCAGTCTTCTAATTTCTCAAAATAAGAAAGTGTCCAGTATTAACAGTATGTTTGCAGAATTTATTCTTCGACGCGTTTCAAGAAAACTCTCATCCTCAGGAACTATGCACACAACAACTAGCAAATGATACAGCAACTGGTTGTATAGGCAAAACCTCCTAGAAAGAAAGCCACACAACTGAAACGTCATACATTGTTACATCATCATAAATTGACCAAATTTAGGGCTTGTTATTGGTAGAAATACGATTAACAATGGTCGAAATATGATGTAACAATGCATATCACGAGGGATTATTGTATTTGGTACTAGTCAGGTGTTGATCAACTCTTTTTATGCAACCTAGGCACTGCCAAGAAAGATTCTCCAACCATCCCAACGCCAAATTGTCCTGCTTTATTGATGTCTCAGTTGTTTGGCTTCTTTACAGGAGGCGTTGATATAGCCCATGACTGCCAATCGGTGCAAATGTCCCCTTATGGGACCAAATTCTAACCTAATTGGAGGGCTTACATCGATGTTGGCAAAAAGTAATTGGTTAACCCAATTATTACATATGATAATTCAATATGAAAAAACTTCTTGAAAAATTTTTAGAATTAAAACAAAAAATCGAATAATAATGGACGAAAAATTTAAACCAAATTAAAACAATAGGAAGGCAAATAAAAAATAAAAACAACTAAAAAATAATGAAATATTATAAACTTAGAACAAATCAATTTAGAAGAAATCAGTTGATAATAGGATTGAAAAGTGTAATTACATAAATACCGTAAATCCTCTACTATAATGTGGCCCCTTGTATAATGCGATCCCACTTTTTCGGCCCAAAAAACCAGCAAAAATGCTATCATCTTGTATAAAGTGATCCCCATTTTTGACTCTTTGCGAGAAATAAAATGTGCAAACATGTACAGAAAAAAAATCTTTATTTAAAAATTTTTAAATTATCTGGATCTTTACAATTCAAAAACCTTCAAAATCTGATTCATCTGTGTCTTCGAAGAGGTCTTTCCAATCTTCCTCAATTAATTTGACATCTGCATCCCAATCTTCAAGTGAACTGTCTTCTTCGTCTGACCTATTGGCTGCATCTTCATCGTCCCACAAAAGATGATCTTCTGTACCATCCATTTTATTGCTTATGCCAGTTTTCAAAAAACTTCTTCTCACCATGTCTTCAGGAATCGAATCCCAAGCCTGTTTCACCCAATTAGCTACCTGCGTGAGGCTGGGCTTCTTCAGGGGTCCTGCTGATATTTCCCCCATTAAAACTATATGAATTACAATATAATGCTTACAAATACACTATATGATCACAAATATCCGGACACATGCACGTTTGCGCTCAAGCCACGATTTCATGGAAATCAATAGGGCGTTGCACATCCCTTTGCCCGAATCACAGCTTCCACCCTTCGGGGAAGACTTTCCACCAAATGTGGGTAGGTACTTTCCAGAATGTTCCTCCATTCCTCCCGAAGAGCGAGAATCAGTTCAGGTATAGAAGCTGGCCGATGTGATCTGGCCCGCAAGCGTCTTTCCAATTCATCCCACACACTCTCTATACGATTGAGGTCGGGACTTTGTGCCGGCCAACCCATTTCTTCGACCCCTGAGTCCGCAAACCACTGCTGTACACGCCTCGCTTTGTGGCACGGAGCATTGTCGTGTTGGTAGAGAAATGGCCCGTTTCCGAAAAATTGCCACAATGTTGGAAGTGCACAGTGGTCCAAAACATTCAGATAACGGTCGGAGTTCATGATTCCTTGCACAGGAACGAGCTGGCCCAGTCCGTACCATGAAAATGAGCCCCACACCATGACCCCTCCTCCTCCGAACTTGACTGTGGGCTCTGTGCACTCAGGTAAGAAGCGTTCTCCAGGTATGCGCCAAACCCAAACTCGTCCATCGGATTGCCAGAGTGTGTAGCGAGATTCGTCTGTCCACATTACACGTTTCCATTGGTCCATTGTCCAGTTTGTGTGGGCTTTGCACCACTCCAGACGTCGCTTGGCGTTGACCCTGCTGATGTGGGGCTTGTGGGCAGCAGCACGGCCATGGAATCCCATCGTGTGCAGAGGCGTTTCGAAACTCTGTGGCAATTTTTTCCGCCGAGGACTTCCGGTTGCTGCGGGTGACACGACGAAGCACTCGACGGTCTCTGTCCGTTAGTTTCTTGGGTCTACCGGTTCGTTGTTGAACTGTTGTTGATCCCCGGGTCTTCCATTTCATAATGACATCGCCTATTGTTGACTTGGGTATCTGAAGAAGGCTGGAAATGTCACGCACGGACTTGCCGCATAGGTGACATCCAACGATGGTTCCACGTTGGAACTCACTGAGCTCTGCCGAACGACCCATTCTTGCCAATGTCCAAGCAGAGTTGTGTCTGAAGGTGTGGGAAGCTATTTAAATGATGTGCAAGTCATTATCATGTGACATTGGGCCAATCGATGATCTGTGAGGGGTGTCCGGATATTTTTGATCATATAGTGTAGATGCTATTGATTGTATCTAGAATTGGATTCTTCTCAAAATTTGTTTGATTACTGAGAATCATATTGGCATCTTTTATGCATCTCCTGATAAAAACGTTTTTGGGTCACTGACGAATTTCATTACCGACATGACCTCCATGGGTCCAAAGTTGTGCTTGTTCGTTATAATGTGGTCGGCGAATGTAGATTTTCGGTCACCATTTATCCCCGATCACCTATGCTCGCTAAATCGTTCCTTGAACAGTCTCTTGATAGATCCCACATAATACCATCCACACGTTGGGCATATAAGTTTATATACCCCACATGCTGAGAGCCAGTCCCTCTGTCCGGTTTTACTGTTGGGTTTCAGACATGTCTACATTTGTTCGAAGTCCTAAAAGCCACCTTCAAACCACGTTCCCTGAAAATATTGGAGACCCTCATGATCTTAGGATCTGTGTATGTAAAAGTGTTAAATTTCTTGGATTCATCACCATTTCCAGGCCTGCTGCGTTTTGCGTTGACATCATGTTTTGTCTTGCGAAAGATGGCTTTAGTGACATTATCCAGAAAAGCGCTAGATCTGTCGAGATCATACGTAAGGTGTATTTCGTCCTTCATATTCTTCTTCGTGATGTTGTAGGTGGTTCGACTCAAATCCGATAATGTTCCCTGTTGCCGTGAATTCCAGTTTCTTGGTTAAATAATTCTTATGTATTGACAAATTCCGCGTTGCTCTTCCTCCATGGTGTAGGAAAGGCTTTTATGGAAACCATTGAACTTTTCCAGGATAAGATTTGGTTTAGTTTTCAACGGATTTAAGGCTATTAAAGTGTCTTCGACATATTTTTGATAGTGGACTATTGCACTATCATTTAAGAGAGGAGTGACAAACTTCTTTTCAAAATTTCGTAAGAAAATCTCTGATATAGCAATACTGATGGGGGATCCCATCATTATTCCAGTGGGGATATTAAAAAATGAACTATTGAAGTTAAAATAATTTTGTTTCTGGATGACCCTTAATGCGTTGATAGTGTCAACTCTGATATCTTCGCATTGGTCTTTGAGGATTCCTACAATGATGTCGATGGTTTCATTGAATGGTACATTCGAATACAGGTTTACAATGAATAACAATATAAAGAATATATCTTTATCGAATTCTATTTGACCTAAATTGTCTATGAGTTGGATGCTATTCCCAATAGCATATTTGTTGTTCATCGGGCATACATTTTTTATAGTCTCAGCCACTTTCTTCGCTAAGTGGTAAAACGTTGTGGACACAATTGATAACTGGGCAGATTAAATGTAGAGATTTATGCAATTTCACTAGAGCTCGGATTCTTGGAGGGGCTGGCTTATTGCACGCCATAGACCTGCCCACATCCTTAAACATCTGGGATCGGAAATTTTTGACTAACGTCTTAACATCCTTCTGCAAAACTGGGGTAGGATCTTTTTTCATCTGTATAAATCTATTTTCCGTGATAAAATTCTGAATCTTCATATCATAGTCCTCCTTATAATATATGACCAACGCATTTCCCTTATCAGCCCCCACTATCAAAGCATTCTCCTATGCTTCAGCTTTCCACTAATGTTAGCCACTGTCGTCACTGTCGCAGTTATTAGCTTTGTGGATTTTGTCCAGCTGTATAGCTGCGAGCGTGCGTGCACTTGTCCTTTCATCTGGATTAAGTTTTAGTAAAGAATTTCAATTTCGATGCCAAGGTGTGAATTTTAGTTGCTTTAGACAAAAAAAAAAAAGTTCAGAGGAGATTTGAATAACGTAGGGTTTTTTTAATGTGGAAAACAACTACAACCAAAAAAAAGCAACAATTAAAAATCATTACATGCATCACAGTTAAGTATTATTACGTCACAACAATTAAGTCCCTTCACTCTCCCACACTTAATTATTAACCACTTCTTTGAAAAACACACAGCGTTTCTAGGCACTTTTCAAGTTTCGCCTGAGGAACGCTCTTCGTCATAATGTCCACCAAATTCTGAGTTGTTGGACAGTACTCGAGGACTATTTCTTTATTAATCTTCTCTCTGCCAAAATGAAGTTTTATGTCTAGGTGTTTGGTGTGACCGGAATAGACATGATTTTGTGCTATCTTGATAGCGGATTGGTTGTCGCAATAAACTGTTACTTTACAATGATCATCATATCCGAGCTCGTTAAGTAGCTGCTTCATTCCTACTACTTCGTCCACCCCTAACGCTAAGGCTGCATACTCAGCTTTGGTAGACGACAAAGTAACAAGGTTTTGCTTTCTAGCCATCCATGATATTGGACATCAATGAAATAACATGACGTTGCCGCTATATGACGTGTGATCCATGGTGTCGTTTCCCCAGTCAGCATCAGCATACGCTTCCACCTGGTCATTAGGTTTCTTGAGTTCCAAACAGATATTTGGTTTTCCTGATAAGTAGCACAGGACCCTTTTCACGGCTACCCAGTGTTCTACTTTTGGAGCTTTGGTGTATTGGCTTAAGCAATTTACTGCTTATGCTATTTCTGGGTGAGTGGTGTTAGCCAATTGTTTGTTGATATGGTACGTTTCGCAGGATTTTGGCATTTGGATTTGACCGTTGACTAGCAAGCCACTTCATTTCCATAGGCGTTGCTGCTTTTTTAGCTTCTTTCATCTTACACAGATGTAGGACTTCCACACATTACTTGCATTGAGAAAGAGAGATCGATTTATTTTTTTCTCTCTAATTATCTCTATGCCACTATATATTTTGCATCATCGAGATCCTTTATCTTAAATATTCTACAAGCATTTTTTTTAAACGTTTGTATTCCAAGTTTTTGGTGAGTACAAGTATGTCGTCAACATACGTGCTGGCAATAACAAGTCCAAAGTTAGTCTCTTTAACATAGTCACAGTTGTCACTCTTACACTGCCTGAATCCCAGTTTTATCATTGCTGACCTCCTATAGAGCTTTAAAATACCCTATAAAAGAAGAATACAGAGAAAAAGAATTAGAAACAATAAAAGAAATCGGAATTGGAAATGGGTATAAAGAATATCAAATTAATAAAACGATCATTAACATAGCAACAGAAATTAGAGAAAAACAACAGCATTTATACAAATACAAAAAAAAGGACAAGAAAAGAATTTGTTTAACATTTCAAGGAAACATAAGTTAGAAAATTAAAAAAATATTTGAAAAGAAAGAAATAGTTAAGTCCAAAAATATATTACAGGACAAGTACCACTAAAAATCACATAACCTTTTTTTATTTAAATTTTATTAGCTCATGATGTTTATACTACACTTTCCTTAATAATTTTCTATAAATATCATCATATTCCTTAAAAATCTGCGATGAAAACGGCAAAATACGACAGTGAGCGAAAAACGGCGTCCACCATGATTATGTCTAGCACACTGGCGCTGTGACATCATTGGCCTGCTGTAGAATTCAGTAGGAGCATAGTAATAGAAGGGAGAGAGATGTAAGAGAGCTAATCTAATTGCTTGTAATCTTCGACAGCGTGATTTTTTAAAGTAAACTTACAAGAAAGAGTTTCTAAATATTACCTTGGCCTGTGTAAAGGAAGGTTTATTGAAATGTGCGTAGCTTAGGTTAGTAAAGTCACGACTAAATGATTGTAAAAAAAGAAACATTATATGAATCTTATTGAATAAATTTGGAAACTCTTAGCACAGTTTTGTTCACGAATATCTGACATCAATTTGACCATGCCTTAAAAACTTCGTTTGGTATTCGTGTGTAACAATTATGCTTCACCCTTTTTTATTCAAGAAGTAAGAAAAAAGCAATGGATAGGTTTTTGTCGGACAGATAAATGAAATCTGCTCTGTTAATTTTGAAAGTAGTGAATATGAGGTCGATTCAATTGTTTACCAAAGAAATAATAGGAAACTATTCCAAACCACTATTTTTATAAGATATGTGTAATCGTCCAAGCAATTAAAAAAAATAATAATAATGTTGTATCTAAATTCAAAACTCGCTATAATACATATAAATAAATGAAAATACTGCCTATTTTTAGACAGTTTGCGATTTTTCATATGAAAATCAAAAAGATACGAAAACGAAAAATTAATACGACATTTAAAAATTTTTCATTTTCGTCTATCTACTTATGTAACAGAATTTTCAAGATTTTCGTAGGGAATTTCGTGTGCATGATGAAACAAGTGCGCATTCATCAGTGTATCAGCTCCCCGCTTCATAACGGACGCCGAGCACTGCTTTAGCTTCGTCGAAGAAACAGCTTGAACTTACAATGAATTTCGACAGCACAAATAACCCTATTAAATAAACAGGATTTACTTACTGCAGTAGCTTAAGCAAAATGTTGATAAAATGTCTATTCTAAAATGATTAATAAATACAACTGAAAAATAAAATAATAATTAACAAATAACAAAATAATTAATAAATAAATAAGTAAAATCAAAATAAAACTAAAAAATCAAATAAAGAGCTGACGTTTCGGATAGAGCCTATCCTTTATCAAAGCAAAAAAGGATAATTCTCTAAAAGCAAATAGAATATTAGAGAATTATCCTGAATCAATAAGACGAAAACCTCTTGTCCACAACTGGATTTTATTCCGCATATACGTATTTCGAACTCTTTGAGTTCATTATTCAATGCCAAGTAAGTATTTGGTGAAGTTAACAATATTTATAGGAGAAAAGCGGTCACCATTCAACCAATAGAAAACACTGAGAAGCAGTGACTAATGGTAAAAAATGGAACACCTCTTTTTACAAAAAACGCGGACCTAGGAGAAATACTCCCAGGGAGCCACGTTGGAGATACAATAAAATGGAAAAGAAAAAGTACAAACATAAAATCGATTAAGTTGCAATTATAATCTAAGAAATCGATTAAGTTGCAATTACAATTAGATAAAAGACTCGGAAATTATTATAATAACAAATAGCCATACAAACTAAGAAATAAATAACCATAATAATCATTAATAAGAAAGAATAGAAAATTATCGTGACGTTTTAATTATTTGTATTAAAGTAGAATCTCTGATCGGGCCTGCGTCTCCATTCAACAGTGTGTTCGGATCCTTCTTTGCAATTTCCAGTGTTTCATACGCGTGTAGTGCATTTCTGTTACTAACATGTCTTAACAGTTTGCAATCTTTTAACAGAATGTCGTGTCCCGTCGCTAACATGTGTCTAGCGACTGCTGAACTATATGGGCGTCCAAACCTGGCGTGGGCCGTGTGTTCTTTAAACCTCTTTGTAACATTCCTGCACGTGGCTCCTCGGTAAGTTTTCGGACATTTGCTGCAAGCGATCTCGTATATACCAGACTGGGACAGAGGTGGCGTCTTGTCCTTGGGGTTTCCCAGGAGGTTTCTCAAAGTATTGGGGTTTTTGTATGCTAAAGACAAATTAGCTTCCTTGAAAATAGTGCGCAACCCAGCAGACAGTGTATTGTTATACGAGATGGGGATCCTGAGCATTGGAGTTCTTTTGTTGTTGAGGGTAGTGGAATCCCTGACCTGTTTGGTAAATCTTCTCCTTCGTACCAAATCTCGGATTAGCCCAGGATCATAGCCGTTGCACCTCGCTATGTCTTGTATGCGCCTAATCTCATTAGAAAACCTAGCCTTCGACAAAGGAATATTCAGGGCTCTGTCCACCATGAAGATGAAGGCCGACAGTTTATGACTCCAGCAGTGATTAGACTCTTTATGGATGTATACGTCGGTGTGGGTGGGTTTTCTATGGATGTCGAACTCTAATCTGTTGTTATTCCGAATTATCTTCAGGTCCAAGAAAGGTATTGAATTGTTCTCCTCATATTCAACCGTGAATTGTATCGAGTTATAAAAGCCATTTATGTATTCGAGAAACAATTCGACACTCATCTTACTGGTATCGATGGGAAGAATCCACTTTGAAGAGGGCCAAATGCTGCAAGGGAAACTCATTTTCGTTTTGTAAGAATGAAAAGTCGGTTTTGTGTGCACAGTACAACTTGCTTGACGAAAACAAAAAATAAACATGAGCAAATACGAAATTGCCACTTAAATTATTTGTTTATCGAGTTGGGTTTTTTTTAATATTTTTTTTATTCTTCGTAAGAAAAATCCCAAATTGTATATTATTTAAGAACAGAATCCAAAATGTTTTATTACTGAAAAATTAATCAAAGACTTTTTTGTAAGGAAATACAGATTTTATTGATAAGCAGATAAAGATAAGAACTTATAGTTATAAGTAGGAATAAATGATGAATCAATAAAAACTAAGTAGGAATAAATGTAAATATGCTATAAATATGTCTTTAGTATCTTTAAACGCACAGTACTCCTGAGAGGGAAATTCTTTCCTCATAATGCTCACAATACAATTTGGAAGATTTTTTGCTTTTTTTCCCAAGCCTACCCTAGATCCAATTCGTAAATTGCCGATAACCTAGTGTCTCTATATTGCCTGTATAAATAATAAAAATGAGATAACTCTAAAAATCATACAAATTATGAATATTAGGCGATGTGGGAGAGGCGTTTTCCCCATCATGGCAATTGCCTAGAAGTTCAACTGGCAAATCTTTTTATTTGCGGCTCCAATTGGTATGGTTGAAATTTACGATTTTCAAATAATTCACAGAATAGTTTTGAAAATCTCCATCGAAATATTTGTTGCTTGAAGAAAATTCAGAACTGCTATCTGAGACGCACTTAGCCATATCGTTTACCTCCTACAATCAGTACTAAAAGGGTGTGGTGGGTGAAGCGGACGTGGGACAAGCGGACTGTCTAATTTACATGGGGTAAGCGGACCCACCACCCACTCACCAACGGGAAATGGTTGGACCCACCCCTCACCACCGGGAAATGGTTGGATCCTTTGCAATTGGATACAATTGTCCTTTCCCAGCTAACTCCTCCCACCAGAGACAAATGAAAGTAAGAGACTGGCAATGCCCTATTCATTTTGCTGAGCGCTACTGGTGCCACTGGAAGTGCAGCGATCTCCATTATGGGAATGGCAGAAACGTAAGGTGGCGTATGTTCTCAATGTTATTTCAGCTGTTTTTGTAGATGACTTCAAGAGGTATTAGTAAGCGTAACCTGTTTTCTGATTTTTTAAAAAAAACTTTATTGCATTAACTAATGATAACGTATACTTTTAATGACTTTCAATAGCTGATTTAATGCCTTACGAATTTCTAAAAGAGCGCATACAACTCGCAACTCCTATCGTTATTGTAATAATGGAGGCTTAGCCAGAGACAAGTGAAAGCATAGATGAAGAAAAGCTTCCAATTCTTACGCCTAATAAGATGTATCCACTTTTTACGAAGAATGTCATCCTTTGGAAATCTATTGTGCAAATATTATACCTGGTTATACGAGCTTGGTGCTCATTTATTGAGTGACAGTTGATTTTTAATGCATTCATCACAATAAAAATGTTTATCACAATACTTATTTTTATTGAAATATCAATTAGATGTTTATACTTTAAAAAATTTAACAATCTGTGTCACAAAATTATTTTAAGAAAATAAAAAGGAGTCATTTTAATTTTTGCTTATCTGACAATAATGGAATATTGATAAAGTCAGAACATTTAAACTGGGAAGATATTTAAAAGTGTTTCTTACTATTGATAAACAAAAAAAAGGAAGAAATAATTCTCAGTTGAATAAAATAATTGGACCAGAGACAAGTGAAAGTAAATACTTTCACTTGGCGCTGATAATAATCAGTTTCTTAATCCACATATTGTAATAAACTATTAACATATTATTAATACACATGATTACTTCTGAAATGAAATATTGGATCTGTTTAAAAAACGATTTGTGCAATTATATGCACAACAACTGACAGGCATGTTTTTTCTTTTATAAATTACTAGCAAAGGACCCGGCGTTGCCCGGGATAATTACACATGTAGGTAAACAGAACAATCTCAAGAAGTTAAATTATTACTCAAATTCTTTAAATAATAACTCAATTAAAATAACACAGAGCGAAGGGACTATCCATTCTATGAAAAATCCAGTGTAACCTGCAATAGAAAAAGAGGAATTCTATAAGATATATCCGTGGCTCTGACTCTGTTTTTTTGAATAAATTTTGAAATATCTTAAAAATAAACACATGAAAAAGCTTATAATTAATACAGTAAAACTTCATAATTAAAATTCAAAAGAATTTTTTTACATGCTTACAATGGTTGGATCTCTCCAAGGATACCACTGCTAGTATAAATAATTTCTTACTCACGTAACCTTTACTTGAGATGTACACTTAATGCTGTTGCAATTCCCGGCCGTTCATCACTTTGTATAGTCTAGAAATCGCCGATTCTTCTAATTACCATTTCTTCAATACAGCACGGAGCTAAATGAATGCTTCCTCTGTCGTCTTTCCACTCTTTCTCAATAGTCTGCTAACTCTCCATTATCTCCAGTTACTGATCATTTTTAAAGATTTTCAAAAAATTCTTAAGCACTAAGAAATCTAGTTTCTAAGAAAAGCCTGAATAACAGGAATTATATTGCACAAACTTTGCCTTTCATTGTTGGTCAGGAGATATATATTGTTGATCCCTGCCTAGTGTTTGTGAATTGCGTGTTGATACCATTGTTGATACCTATTGTTGCACAAACTTTGCCTTGCATAGTTGGTCATGAGATATTTCTCATTAACATTTTAGGGACGACAGAGTGCCTTTTGGCATTTTTACTCGTTTTTATAATATAGTCAGAAATAAAAATCTTTATCTTTTTATTCATTCAGTCTAAGAAAACGAAAATTACTGTATTCTATACAGTAAACCTTTCTCTATAATAATACAGTATAATTAGCTCGGAGAATGAATTATTGTATTTATTATAATTAATTTAAAAAGAACTGGCGTGGATGTTACAAACTAAACGTCGATCTCAAATACCCATTATAAACTTCTTCATTTTAAAATATATTTACTCTCTACTTAGCAAAGACCTGCTTTTTATAAAATTTCGTAGCCTCCTTAATTGTTCCATACACGTTTTTCTGCATAAGTATATATACAAATTTTTTTATCTTATCTTTGCTTCATCCTTGTAATTTTAGTGACCTCTTTGTCTTTGATTTCGTAAGTTTCAACTTTCGCGCCAAATTGCGAGATTGCTATTGCACGTGGGTATAGGGAACTTTTTTTTATTTTAATTCTCAGAGCCTACTCTTTATTTTACGTATAATGATAATTCATAAAATGAATTTAGAAAATAGAAATAAAGTAAAATGTTGGCGGATTCACAACAATAAGGTGTAACTGCCGCCATGATGACGTCATTTCAGAATGCATTCCGAAATCCCCCACCCCAGGGCCGCTTCAATGTTCAAACACATCGATGTTTCCAAAACCATTCGATGTTAAATCGATTTTGGAATCGATATAAGATATGTTAAAAAAAACTTTGCCGCTTAAAAGAACTTATAAATTCACTGCTATGAGCGCTGAAACTAGAAAAAACGGTGCTGCCATCTGAGAAGCGTAAGAGACGTATAAAAATTAACAACATCGATAATGCAGTAGCAGGAAAAACATCGATGCCAACATCGATACTATAAAATCATCGATGTGTCGATGTTTAACATCGACATCGCGCAGCACTAATGCTTAGAAAGGTTGGAATGTAATTTTGTTTTTATTCGTTTATTGTTTACTTTATAAACAATGAATATTCCATTTTATTTTAGCATATATGCAATTTACAAGCGCTATTTTTTTGTATAAAATGCACATAAAATCACATTCTCAAGAGCTCTCTGGTGGATCGAGGCGGGGCCTGGATTTTGATTGGTTGTAGTTAGATCTACGCGATTACGTCAACTAGCATTAAATTACGTCATAGCGCCTACTTCAAACCCTTGAAATCTCCACATAGTTATGAAAAAAAAATTCATAACATTGATAATAAATAAAATTTCTTAATTATTTTTTAATTCTCATACAGACAATGAAATACTTCACATTTTCAGCCTAACTTACTAATTGGAAATAATTTTCGTTTTTTTTCTAAAAATTCATTAAAACAAGATTAATTTTTCTTTACTCATATTTGTATTTTTCAGAGTTATTTTTAAAAATAAATTATGCACATAATATAAAATACACTGTTTCATATAGTGGCCTAAACATCAATAAAAACTATGCAAAAAAAAATTCGCCATAAATAGATATACTTTGGCTAGAAAAAATTTTTGAATAAATTAGCGCAATTTTCCCGTTTTTGATCAAAATTTTCCCGTCCTAAAAGGGTTAATATGCCCTGCCATAACCATGAATATCGATTTTTTTATCGATAATTATTATTTATCCGAAATCTGAGGTAGACAATGACCTTCCTCATGGTTTGAAGGTCAAGTATGCAAAATTTCATCAAGATCGGAATAAAACTGTAGATTTGCATAAGAAACAAACAAACAGACCCACAAACATCTTTCTTTATATATATACTAGCAAAGCTACCTGGCGTTGCCCAGGATAATTACACTTGGATGTAAACAGAACAATCTCAAAAAATTAAATTAAATTTTGCAATATCTTAAAAATAAACACATGAAAATGCTTAGAATTAGTACAGTAAAAATTCTTAATGAAAATTCAAAAAAAAATCTTTTTAAAGGCTCACAATGGCTGGACCTCTCCAAGGATGCCACTGCTAGTCTAAATAATTTCTTACTCACGTAATCTTACCTCAGATGTATACTTAGTGTTGTTGCAATTTTCACTCTTCTCTCGATGTATTGAAGCAAAACTTGGCCATTCATCACTTTGTGCAGTCTAGCAGTCGCCGATTCTTCTATTTACTTGCTTCCCATTTGCTCAATACATCACGGAGCTAAAGGAGTGCTTCCTCTGTCGTCTTTCTACTCTTTCTCAATAGTCTGCTAACTCTCCATTATCTCCAGTTACTGATCATTTTTAAAGATTTTCAAGAAATTGTTAAGTACTAAGAACTCTCTTTTCTAAGAAAAGCCTGAATAACAGGAATTCTATGCATTGTTACAAATAGAAACTTATCCATATTACATCATCATTTTATGTTCATTGTTATAATTCTTGGAAAGATTGCTTTAACATTACATCATCATTCTGTGCTCATTGTTATTGGTGAATTGCACGTTGATACCATTGTTGATGCGAACACAATGGGCCTATTGTTGCACAAACTTTGCCTTGCATTGTTGGTCATGAGATATTTCTCATTGATATGCCTTGCCATAACCATGAATATCCATTTTTTATCGATATTTATTATTTTTCCGAAATCTGAGGTAGACAGTGACCTTCCTCATGCTTTGAAGGTCATGTATGCGAAATTTTATCAAGATCGGAATAAAACTGTAGATTTGTAAAAAAAACATACAAACAAACCCACAAACATCCTTCTTTATATATATAGAAGAAGATGAAACAACAGATTCTCGCCAGAACAACAATGAGGGTTATTTTAAAAGGGGGGGGGAGGTTACTTTCGCTTGTCTGTTCTCATTTCGATCTGTATCTGTTTTTTGCTTTTTTCTTTATATTTTTATTAAAAAGCAATTAATTTACGAAAATTCTCACTTATAAATTATAATGAGTAAATAAAATAAACTATACAGTTCATTAATTATAATCCAAATTAT
Organism: Rhysida immarginata; assembly: GCA_023313115.1. Taxonomy (NCBI): domain Eukaryota; kingdom Metazoa; phylum Arthropoda; class Chilopoda; order Scolopendromorpha; family Scolopendridae; genus Rhysida; species Rhysida immarginata. The sequence continues at coordinate 222,496 of JAHWFO010117376.1, forward strand.
TGTTGATATGTATATTTTATTTTATTTACCTTAAATAAAGGAATTGTTAATAGAATTGTAATAAATCGGGCTGTTCAAGGGAGATTTTTTTTTTTTTTTCGAAAAAAGGTTTTATGCATTTTTACAACAGAGACAAAAGAAGAGAGGGAACGATTACTAAAAAAAGGCAACAACAAAACAGCGGCATCACCACCGCGTGTATCCTTAACAATAAAAATCTTAATGCTATCTATCAACAATGGTCTGATAACATTTTGAACATAATTCTCAAGATGAATAAAGCAAATATTCACAAATTTCCCCCATTTTCTGAATTCATCTTGAAACTTATATATTTAGAATGCATTATCTTCTGCAAACCTTTAGCAAATAGATCGGCAACATTTTCTTTAGACGAAATGTAAGATAATGATATTAAATCGTTTTCAATAAATTGACGTACAAAACGGTATGAAATATCAATATGCTTAGTTTTTGTATTTTCCACTTCATTATTAGAAAACATAATAGTTGACTTGTTATCACATAACACTATAAAAGGTTTTGGGAAAAATTGACTTAATTGCAATTCAGAAATAAACATCGCAAACCATTTAACTTCTTTAGCTGCATTGGGCAAAGCAACATACTCCGCTTCCATAGTGGATGTTGTTACACATTTCTGTTTTGATGATTTCCAAATAATAGCGTTATTACCAGTCATCACACATAGCCCAGAAAAAGAATGACGGTCATCGATGTTACCCGCCCAATCAGCATCTGAGAAAAATCTTAAATTAATAGGACCCTTAGAATAATATAAGGAATAATCAATAGTGCCCTGTAAATACCGAAGCACACGCTTCGCTGCTGTCCAGTGTTTCTGCCCTGGATTGGAAGAAAATTTCGCCAGTTTATTAACTGTTGAAAATAAAAGAATAAAACCATCCAGTTTATTAACTGTATATAGGATATCAGGTCTGGTAGACAAAGCTAAAAACATTAATGAGCCAATAAGTTCCCGATAAGGAATTTTTTTCATATCTATGTCACCGGATGTTATAGGACAATCTCTTCGTGACAACACTAATCCTGGTTCCAATGAGGTAGCAGACGGTTTACAATCCCACATACCAAAACGTTTTAGAGTAGACTTAATGTATGTGGATTGGTTGAGAAATAAATTACCATCCGTATCTTTAAATACTTTCATACCCAACAAATAAGTAATGTGATCAAGATCTTTAACTTCAAATTTATCATTCAACATTTTATAGAACCATTGAATCGTTGACTCCTTATCAGTAAAAATGGCAATATCATCAACATATATCACTACTATGGTTGATGCATTCAAACTATAAACACAAGTTGATGACAACAATCGTTTAAAACCAATTTGAATTAAATATTCATTGAGGGTTGAATGCCAATTATAACCTGATTGTTTTAACCCATAAATAGATTTTTGCAAACGGACAGCTTTCCCATGACATTTTTCACAGCCTGGCGGAATATTCATGTAAAGTTCTTCTTTAAGTTCACTGTTCAAGTAAGCACATTTTATGTCAAAATGACGAGTGTGCCAATTTAAAAGAACACTTAAAGCTAATAGTATGCGAAAAACATATATATTGGCAACAGGTGCATAAGTTTTTTCATAATCATTTGGTTTCTGTGAAAAACCTTGCGCAACAAGTCGAGCTCGATAAAGATAAACATTACCTGCAGCGTCTTTCTTAACACGAAATACCCAACGACAACCTATGCATCTTTTTCCTGGCGGTAGGTCTACGTCTGTCCAAGTACCAAGCTTGCGGTGACAGTCCAATTCTTCTTCTATTGCTTCCTTCCATTTGTGGGCTTGTGGGGAAGCTAGTGCATCGTCATAAGTCTTGGGTTCGATGACTTCCACTACGTTGAGCTGAATTGATTCCTTGGGCTTACCAGCCCTTCCGTAGGGGTTTCGCACTATTTTGGATTTTCGTGGTCGACCTCTTTTGCGTCGTTCAATGGATTCCGTGAAAGTGACAACAGTATCGACCCGGCCATCATCTAGGACATCAGCAACTGATGAACTGTCATCACTCTCTGATATGATTGGAGGTGATGTCTTCTCCGGAATGGTAGCGCCCTCAGACGGACGACTATTTTCGGAATAGTCTATCCATATGCGATTGAATCTAAATGGTTCCATCTCAACTTCTTGAGTCCATTCAGATCCAAGTTTAGTTTCATCAAACTTCACGTGTTTGCTCTGTACAACGTCTTGGAGCTTCGGACACCATAGTCTATACCCCTTAGTCTGGGAGGAGTAGCCGACTAAAATGGCGGGATAAGCTCAATCTTCAAGCTTCTTTCTCCGTTCCGCCGGAATGTGTACGTACGCCAAACAACCATAAGCCCGAAGATGACGAACACTTAGTTTTCTTTTGACCCATATGCCTTCTGGAATTTCATTTGTAGTGGAATGTAAAACTCTGTTTCGTATATACGCCACAGCAGTAACGGCTTTAGCCCAAAATTTTTGTGGTAGTTTAGCTGAATGAAGAGATGCTCGTGCTAGATCAAGCAAAGTCCTATTGGTTCGCTCCGCGATTCCGTTCATCTGAGGAGTACTGACGTTTGTGCGTTCGTGCACAATCCCCAGTTGCTTGAAGAGTTGGGATAGAGTTTTGTTGCAATACTCCAAACCGCTGTCAGTTCGAAATCGTTTGCATTTTTTCTGTTTACTTCACTCAGACTTGGCGATGTATTTTTTTACACAATCAACTGCTTCTGCTTTATTTCTAATACAATAGACAGTAATCTTCCCGGAAAAATCTTCTATGATGGTTATAAAATATCTAGAACCTCCATCTGATAATACTGGCATCGGTCCACAAACGTCGGAATGGGTCAGCTCTAAAATATCACTGGATTGTCTATTTCTGAGCCTTTTACATGGAGCTTTAGTAGATTTACCAATTTCACAATCTTCACATACGCTAGTTGTTTGAATTTTGCCTTCTAAACCTTGTACAAGTTCTTTTTTAGCCATTGCTTGAAGAATCTGATAGTTGACGTGGCAGAAACGTTTATGCCATAAATCACTATCAACAACAGTTGTCTCATGAACTTCACAGTCCATAGCCGAGTTAACCACTACATTACCTTGGACAACGTAGAGGTTGTTTTCTCTGTGAGCTTCGGCAATTGTCTTACTGCGATGATCAGCCTTGATCTTTGCAACTCCATCTTGAAAGGTGACCATCTTTCCTTTTTCTACAATTATAGCAACTGATAATAGATTAGGACGTACGTTAGGAACGTAGTACACATCTTTTACAGTTAACTGATTCACTTTGTGACCAACTTGAAATTCCATTTCAATTTCTCCAATACCTTCTGCTCTCAACTGCTCATTAAAATTTGCTGATCCATCAGCCGTTTGAATGGATTCACTCGGAATTGTTCGAAATGTGTGGAACCACTGGCGGCAATTTGATACATGGTGTGTAGCACCACTGTCTAGAATCCACTTATCGTTTTCACAATTTATCAAGTTGAAAGAAAGAAGAAGTGAGTCTTTACCTTTAGACGATTCCTTTCCCTTTGACGTCTCTTTGTTTTTGGCTGATTTAGGCAAAACATCAATTTTTGAACACTTATTAGCATAATGTCCACGCTCACCACATCTGAAACACCGAACATTTTTCTTGTCACGAGTTGCACGTGGTTTTATCACATGAAAAGCTTCTTTTTGGGGAATGTCCTGTTTCATAGAGCGTCTTTCAAATTCCGTCAGAAGAACCTTTTTAATTTCCAAGGACGTGAACTTGGAATCGTCAACGTTGGCTAGAGTCATGACGATACTTTCATAAAGTTCAGGCAATCCGGACAGCATGGCATAGGCTAATTCCTCGTCTGGTACTTCTTTTCCAGCATCTTTAAGCAAATCACTACATATTTTTAAACGACTGAGATAAGAAGACATACTTTCATTTTCCTCAAGTCGGATGGAGATGAATTGCTTCTTTATTTGCAAAATACGTGGCCTGGATTCAGGTTCAAAGACATTAGTTAGAGTATCCCACGCTTCTTTAGGGGAAGTACAATCAACGATATGGATTTGTTGATCTGGATTAATCCCCAATGCTAATGTTGCAAAAGCTTTATCTCTCTTGGTTTGGAAACTTGCTTGTTGACTGGCTGTTGCATCAGCATATAACACAGCACTTCCATCAGCACATAACACAGCACTTCCATCGACATATGACCAAAGTTCCTTGTCGATCAGCAACATCCGCATATTCAACTTCCAAGTTCTATAGTTGTTTTCTCCCAGCTTTTCGAACTCCATACGTGTTTGCATAGAAGCCATCTTGGTAGCGGCCCAAACTAAATACGTTCGAAAACAAGTCCTGTTAAGGTTTTAAATAAACAACTCTACCTTAGCTTGCGCAGTGGAAGCGTGCTGGGCCCATAACCATGTTAATAGAATTGTAATAAATCGAGCTGTTCAAGGGAGATTTTTTTTTTTTTTAGAAAAAAGGTTTTATGCATTTTTACTACAGAGACAAAAGAAGAGAGGGAACGATTACTAAAAAAAGGCAACAACAAAATAGCGGCATCACCACCGCGTGTATCCTTAACAATAAAAATCTTAATGCTATCTATCAACAATGGTCTGATAACATTTTGAACATAATTCTGAAGATGAATAAAGCAAATATTCACAGGAATTTATAAAGGAGAATTTTCGCAAATAATTGCTTTTTAATATAAATTATAAAAAAACAAAAAAAAACAACAGATACAGATCGAAATAAGAAGAGAGACAAGAGAAAGTAACCTTAATATGGTCCGGTGAGTTATTATTATACTCCATATCAAAGGTAATTTGATGTAACCTGTATATTTTATTTTATTTACTTTAAAATTATAATTTATAGAAGAGAATTTTCCTAGTTAATTGTTTAATATAATATCTTCCTCCTTTTTCATTTAAACTATTTTTTTTTAATTTGTGTTTAAAAATAACTTTATTTATCATCAAATAACTTTTTATCAGATGGACCGATTTGAATGATTATTTTTTTGTTTAATAGAGCAAGTTTTTCTGGTGGTTCTATAATAAATTCATCGAGATATCTTAGGTAGATATTAGAAAAAATAAATGTTTGCAATTGATTCACATGCATTGCCTACGGCGATCAGCTGTTTCTTGCCAATCCCGATATGGCGGCGCAAAGGCACCACTAGAGGGGAGGTCACTGCCAGTCTCTTAATTTCATTTGTCTCTGCCTCCCACTAGCATTAGGCGCCATCTGTTATCAGATTTCCTCTGAAAATGGACGTAGGTAGGATCATGTTATGACTATGTGCTACAACCATGTATTCTACAAATTCTTTAAAAAAGTTACGAAATTTCAAATTGGAAAATGCTTTTGAGTTTTTAGAAAGTAACAGCATACATAGTAGAAGGCTTCAGATTCTTTTGTGGCAGTTTTATTCACAACATTTTATTAACAGCTCAAACTGTTAGTTAGGCTAGTAATTTAGTCAGCTCAAATAGTTAGTAATTTAACAGCAACTCTAAATATTACATATGAACATTATAATCACATTTATCTAGATTATTTAATTAATTCCATGCATATTACTTTACCAAAAATTCAATAAAATTTAATTTCTGTCATGATCGTTTGGAACTATAATTTTACAAGACTTACTGAAATAAACGTATTGAAGACCATACTGAAAATAATTGAAATTGCCTTCAAGATGTGGAAAATCTTCGGAAATAAAATGCTGTGAGCAGACTCTCATGTTACTTGTTAATTTCTTCCCATTTCTCAACTTGTGTCGCCAGGCTTCTCTAAGTGATTTGTTTGCTGGTAAATAATGAAAGGTGACATATTCTCGACCATGCAAACTATTGCATTGTGGTACACAACAATTAACAATCATTATTTATTTCACAATAATAAATGTTCTGTGATGCACAAACGTAGTTGAAGGGATACGTCTTTCTTCTTTGTTCTCCTTAAAACCCTTTCTCCGTTGATTGAAGTCAGAGGTAGCTTATTTTTTTGCATGTTAAAATTGGTTTGTTTTTATAAGGAAATGACATATAAGGTGCATGTTTTTTATTTATTATTTGGGTATGTACACGAGATACAGAATGGTAAGATTTATACAGAATATTATCATTGAAAGAGGAAAACACAAAGAACCATGCTCGCGATGGGACTCAAACCCACGACCCAGCGACTCAGAAGTCGGCGTGTTAGCCACTTCACTACCTAGGCGGCTTGAAGGGATACGTGAATATACTGTCTGATCCTATCTCGCGCCTCCATTTGTAAAACGTGACGTTTTTTTGACTTCAACATGCAACTAATCACATTGTGCTGGGAAAGGCAATTGCAGCGTTTCACATTTCAGAATTTAACGCTTTTTATCATGGAGGCTGTTGAATCCATATCCACTAGAAATGGAAAACCTTGTCTCGTATTTGACGGACTTCCACATAAGATACATAGAAAAGGACAGGATATCATCAGCTGGGTATGTGTGAAAGACAAAAAATGTAAATGCAAAGGAAGCGTTAAAACGAATTTTAAACATGATATAATAAGTAAAACAAATCACTCGTGTGTGCCAAATATTGCCGAAATAGAAGTGAAAAAAGCTATGCATGTGTGTAGAAAACGAGTTAGAGAAGAGGTTACGGTGCCTGTGCATGAAATTTTTAAGCAAGAAATAGGACACATTTATTCAAAAGGATATGACTTAGTAACTGCAACACCAAAGTATGAAAATGCTAAGACGTCGTTGTGCGAAGATAGAAGAAAAGTATTGGGGTGCACTCAAAATCCTGCTGAAAGTAGCGATATTGTATTTTCGGAGGAGACCCTTCATTTGTCGAATAGCGAATGTTTCCTGCGATTAGATTTCGTAAACGATTGTGCAAAAGAATTCTTGTATTCGTAGGGGAGGATTCTAAAGAACTACTCGCAAATAGAGTGACCTTTTTTTTTTTGGATGGAACATTTAAAAGTTGTCCTAAACAGTTTTCACAGTTGTATACTGTACATGTTGATTATGGAAGCACAGAATTTGAAACAAATGTTTCCCCAATCATATTTGCATTACTTCCAGATAAACGAGAAGCCACATATCACGGTTTGTTTAACATACTGAAAAACTAGTGCCCAGAATGGACACCAAAACTCATAAAAGTAGATTTTGAAATGTCAGTGATTAAAGCATTAGCTACAATTTTCCCCACGGAAGTGATATCCGGTTGCAACTGTAATTACAATCAATGTCTATGGAGAAAAATCCAGGAACTTGGACTTGTGACGGAGTATAAAACGAACGATGAAATAAGAAGAATTTGTAGGATGTGTTCGGCATTAGCTTACTTAACGCTATCAAATGTTGAAGATGCGTGGTTCATAATAATGGAACATTCTCCCAGAAACGAGAAACTCACCAAATTTTTGGATTATTTCGTAGATCAGTGGCTGGAGAACCACAATTGTCCTGCCAGTATGTGGAATATTCACCGTCAGCGTCATAGAACCAATAACCCAGTTGAGAGTTGGAATTCCAAACTAAATAAAATTATTGGTAAAAGGGAGCCAAATGTTCATTTCTTAATTAAGATGCTGAAGCAAGAATCTGAATATGTCTTTTCTGATGTAGTCGAAGGAATTAGGAATAACTGTTGCTAAAAAGAGGAAAATATATATGCAATTGGATGAAAGAATTAAAAATATCTTGCAAAAGTTTGAACAAACCCAAGACTTGCAGAAATGTTTGGAATGTTTATGCTATGTGACTAAAATGGATTAATTTTTATCGCTGTTTTATTGGTTTTATTGCTGTTTTATTAATTTGTAACCTCTCGCATTTTATTTCATTACTTCATTTGAGGCCTGCTTTTACACGTTTCCACATTAAAAAAAACTTTTATACCGCCAATGTGAAATTTCCGTCAACCAAAATTTCGCATTGCCCAGTCCCAAGCCTGGGATAAAAGTGTGAGGGGAAAGCTTATTCAAATTCGTCCGCTTTGTCTACCGCAATTTAAATCGCCCACTTTCCGCTTGTCCCACGTCCGCTTCGCCCACGGAACCTTCTAATAGTGTTAAAGGACAAGTACCACTAAAAACTAATTTTTGTCTAAATAATCTAGAGAGAAAATAAATTAATATCGTAATATTAAAAATTGCCAAAAATCTCTCTAAATATATAAAAACTGCGTTTATATACGTATTTCATAAAATACATTGTGCTCCAGTTTGAATCCTCGTGACGTCATCGGCCTGCTGAAATGCGAGTGGTAGCTTCTTTTTAGTGGTTCCGTGTGCGAAGCGGATGTGGCAATTTTTAATATTACTACATTAATTTATTTTCTCTCTAGATTATTTAGACAAAAATTAGTTTTTAGTGGTACTTGTCCTTTAACACTATTAGAAAATACAAGAGAATTTATAGAAAAAGAACAAAGAGCGGTATACGAAATTAAATGTAAAGAATTTAACAAAATTTATATTGGAAAAACTTATCAAAACTTAGAAACTAAATTTAAAGAACATATGTATTATATAAAAAGTGCATTAAAAAACTCCAAATATGCTGAACACATTCTATCAAGCAAACATGAAATCGGGAATTATGAAGAAACGTGCAAAATAATCTATAAAATTAATGATAAGAGAGAAAAAATAATCATTGAAAATTTATTTATATTAATGTTAAACAGATATTATCTACAAGAAATTTTAAATAATATCGAAATAGTAGACAGCAATTTATTTTTCAACCAATTACTAAAAGAAGAGGAAAATAAAAGAATTATTAAGCAAAAACAAAAGATTACGAGATGTTCTTCCAATTAATATGTAATTAAAATTTAATAAATATTTAATTAATATAATAATAAAATTACAAAATTACCGTAATTTTCGGCAGTAACGCTGCAGCGTTTCTGTTAAGAAAAGTAAAAATATTGGCTTGTGCGACCTTTCAGCTGCCGCCGTGTAACTGTAGGAAATCTTCTGAAAGTTAAAAAAATCAAAATCTTCTATCCATGATTTTAGGCCTACTTCATAAACTTTCTCCCAACTATATAAAATGAGTAGGGGCAATGTATTCCTCAATTTATATTTATTGATGAATTTATCGATGAATTCACATCCTATTAATTAAAAATTCACTCCAATAGCGATCAAGCGAGAGCGTGACCGTTCATTGACAGTGAGCAGAGGATTGAACCACCGGGACACCGGGAAAAACCCGGTGGGCCGGACGGCTGCCTTTACCTTCTCGTGGTTGAGAGCTGCTTTCGCTAATTTTTCACGGTGCGATTTAGACTGCCAGTCCGCCCGTGTTCATCGATCAACGTGAGCACTGCATCTGAAAACTTCCTGTTCTTATCGTTCTCATCGTTCACTACACGACCAACATTATCAACTTTCAAATCTGATCACGTTCAAGCACGCCTGATCCTGACAAGTAGCACAGGACCCTTTTCGTGGCTACCCAGTGTTCTACTTTTGGTACTTTGTTGGATTGGCTTACGCAATTTACTGCTTATGCTATTTCTGGGTGAGTGGTGTTAGCCAAATGCTGTTTGTCCAAATGGCCTCCGGCTCAGCGTGTCATTAGTGGTTTTCTCTTGCTCCAAATGAAGAAGACAAAAGAAATCGTTGCTGCGTCCCCGGTGCTCCATTTCGCTGTCCGCACTGATAACACGGGGACATTCCCCGAAGGGCGAACCAATTGCTTGTTGATATGGTACGTTTCGCAGGATTTTGGCATTTGGATTTGACCGTTGACTAGCAAGCCACTTCATTTCCATAGGTGTTGTTGCTTTTTTAGCTTATTTCATCTTACACAGATCTAGGACTTCCACCACTACTTGCGTTGAGAAAGAGAGATCGATTTATTTTTTCTATCTCTAGTTATCTCTATACCCAGTATATATTTTGCATCATCGAGATCCTTTATTTTAAATATCTCTACAAGCATTTTTTTTTTAAACGTTTGTATTCCAAGTTTTTGGTGAGTACAAGTATGTCGTTAACATACGCGCTGGCAATAACAAGTCCAAAGTTAGTCTCTTTAACATAGTCACAGTTGTCACTCTTACACTGTCTGAATCCCACTTTTATCATTGCTGACCTGCCGTAAGTGTATCAATTTTTTTCTGATTTTAAGCCATACAGTGATTTTTTTTCAATTTGCAAACCTTGTGCGGGGCATTGGGGGTCAACAAATCCTTCAGGCTCTTCTGCAACAGGCCCATACAAATATGCATCATTAACATCCGTTTGATGCATTTCTCAATCATGCTCAGCAGCTAGAGTGAGCAGCAGTCGTAAAGTACTAAAACACACAACAGGTTCAAAGGGTTTTTGAAAATCTTCGGATTTTCTTTGATTTTACCCTTTTGGAACCAGTCTTGCTTTATATTTGTTGATGTTACCTTTTGCATCAGTTACCCATCTTGTATCTATCACTGCTTTCCCTGGTGAGGTCTGAAGTCTCATCAGCGAGCTGCCAGGTCTCAAGTCTCATAAGCGAGTCGTATTCCTCTTGAACTGCTTTCCTCCATTCATTGCCATGATTTGATTGCAATACTTCAGCGTACGTGGAAGGAATGTCTTGACATATGACAGCAGATGCACGGGGATTAGCCTGCTGCAATCGTTGCGACTGGCATGGTGACGATGGAATACTTGCTTCTTGTAATAAGCTTTCAGTTCGTCCTCGTAATCACTTGATGGCACTTCATTTTCTACACCGAAATTGCCAGCAGTGGTCATTCGAACTTAAAAGATTCATCGCCTTGGGTTGAGGAAGCTTGCAAGGGTCGTTCGTCCATACTCGGTGAGTCTTGCTCAATTAGTGACATTTGGTTGTCATAGTCATGACTTAACATATCTGGAGAATGAGTTCCTTGATCTCCCCCACTTAATTCAAAGGTGGTGAATTGATACTGTGGCAAATTCGGGAGGATATTCTGTGAGTTGATAACCCGTGGAAACATTTCGTACTCATGGAATATGACATCTCTCGAGAGTGAGATTTCTCTTGTAGAACTATCGTACAAGCGATAGGTGCACCTTGTGGCATAGCCGACGAATTCATGTTTTATAGTTTTCGTACTAAATTTGGTACGTTTATGCTTAGGTACCATTTCATATGCGGAACATCCAAAAACTCGCATGTGTTTCACGTTTGGCGGTCTTGAAGATCAGACTTCTTGTAGAGTTTTGGACTGAGCCACTATGATACATCGGTTTCGGATGTACGAAGCAGTATTAATAGCCTCTGCCCACAACTCTTCAGGTGCCAAGCTTGCGATCAACATGCTCCTGGTCATCCCTATGAGTGTTCGGTTGCACCTCTCTGCGGTGCAGTTTTGTTGAGGTGTGTAAGTACGAGTTGTCTCATGCTGTGATAACAACTCTTCCATTTTTCATTAGATATATTCAGTTCCATTTCCAGTATGAAGGGCTTGAATTCTTTTTCCTGTTTTTCTTTCAAGAGAGACTTTAAATTGCTGAAACATTGGAGCACCTGATTTTTTTGTTTAAGAAAATAAACAAAAATTATTCCTCTTTTGTTGTCAATAAACGGAAAAAAATATATTGCTCCTGATAATGATGATACAGACATTGGCCCACATACTTCCGAATGAACTAGTTGTAATGAATCTTCAGCACATTTATGTTCATATCTGGGAAACTTTGGCTTGGCTTTTTTGCTTCCATGCATACTCCACATGGCGTTTCACCGCATTCGGCAAAGTCCATCCCAGAGACCAACTTGCCTTTTTTCATGCGAAGTAGGGGGCCATCCATAAATGACGTCACACGTTAAGGGGGAGGGAAGGGGTCAACAAAGTGTGACATCGTGTGACAAGAGATAGGGGGGCGAGTCATAAGCTTCGTGACGTCACATGTATAAATCTAAAGTATTAAAACTCTAAACTTCAACTTTAACAAAAAACTTCAAAATATTATGAACTCTAACAATATAGTATTACTAGCTGATATACCAGGCGTTGCTCTGGCTGTTTTTTGGTGAAATTCTGCAATATCTGAATGTGAATTTACAGAAAATATAAAATACATGAAAAGAGCTTAGAATTGATGTAGTAAAAAATCATATTCAAGAAACGAAAAGACTTCTTTTACAATGCTTCCAATGGATGGCCTCTCCAACATTAGCAGTTCTTCTCGAATTCTCATGCTGTGCATAGCTGAGTAAGTTTAACGCAGTGCCAGAGAAAGACAGTGAAGGATAATGTAGTAGAAGTAAATAGAAAGAAAATGAAATCATAGTCTGATCTGATGTTTCTTAACCCCTGGCTGTGGCTTTAGTTCGCATTCTTTTTTCTGTTTTTTTTTCACATTCTAATATTGCAAAATTTGTATTAAAATAATTGTATAAAAGTTTTTTGCATATATATTTTTAATTACCTGTAATTTTTTACTCTAAAGAGTTTTACTCAATTTGGTGCTATCACTTGGTAAATGCAGTATTAAAATTTTAATTAAAATATTAATTTGTTTTAAAATGATTGTAAGAAAGATTCTTTATATCATTAATATTCTGTATTTAAACTTCAATTTAGGTTGTTTTTTTTCAAATTAAAAATTTGCTATTTCCGACGTTGCTCGGGCTATTTTTTGATGAAATTTTGCCATATCTAAATGTGAATGTACAAAAAAAAAGAACACTGAAAAAAGTTGCGAACTTAAGCCACATGCGTCATATCAGGCTATTGTTTCTTTTTCATTATAACTCCTTCTACGGCACTGCATCAAACAACTCACTCAGCCTTACACAACATTCCAAAATGATCGAAGTCGGGCAGAACTGCTGAAGGACCGTTGTTGCAGAGGCCATTCATTGGGAGCATTAAAGAAGTCTTTTCGATTCCTCAATGTCAGTTTCTTATGTATTAATTCGAAGCTTTTTTCATGTGTTCATTTCGTATGGTTATTCACTTTTCAGAATGCAAAATTACATCTGAAAAAGGCTCGAGCCACGCCGGGTTTTTCTATGGGACTCCAAAATGAAGATAGCCTCGTTTAGAATGTGACACCTTCTGTTGGCGAAAAAAAATGTTCCCCCTTTTAAGATAAGTTTTAAAATCAATGGGCGAAATTTTCGCTTCCATTACGTATTGAGCAATTCCATTGCAGACATTTTTCAGAAACTGTAAACGGAAGTGCTGTTTCCCTCAGTGGGCTTCCTCTTGCATTGAAAAGCAAACATAAATCAAAAAGAGGTAACTGAAATGGAAAAAGGTATCTGAAAGCTGTTCGTCACGAAAGTGAAAGTGAAACCATGTTCGAAGAGTTGCGAATTAGAAGAAAATGAAAAAGCAAAGTTCACGAATAAAAACCTGTAACCCCGTGGCCGGCGTGTGAAAGAACTAAAAAACAATTTTCACATGTTTAGACATGTTTTTTGCATCTCCTACACTCACTTCCAGCCCAAGTCGGCACTTGAATGCGAGGCTTCCCAGTTTGCTTCAATGATGGCGGCAGGAGTCAAGGACTACCATGAGCACTGCCATCAGAAATTGGAATTTTGTCGAAAAAAAAACCGACTTTTTTTTTTTCCAGAAATCTCATGCAGACCTTCCCCTTGCTTTGAAGGCTGAGTATGCAAAGTTTCAATGCAATCAGATGAATGGTATAGGAACACAAACGGCACCAACAAACAAACATTCATTTTTTATATATAAAGATTATAAGTTATAAGTTTGCTTGTATCACTTTTTGGCATGTGGCGGCCGCGCGAGTTCACGCTCGCTGTACCTTTAGGTCAGCACGTCGGCCACCTTTGGCACGTGCCAGGGAAGTTCTTTGTTCGATAAATGATGACGATGGTTGGATGAAGAAGATGTTGATACACAAAAATTTCTAACATTATCCAACTCAAGAACGAAGAAACTGCTATGCCAGTCATTAATAATATAAAGGAATGGGTTCAAAGTCCATGGACACAAGATGATTAAATTTTGATCATTCATTTGATTTGTTATGTTTTGTAAATTTTCTAAAATGTTTGATTTATTGTTGATTTTATGAAAAAAGATTTTTATATACAAATATATAAATAATTTTTGAAGTGCTGTTTCAATTTAATAATTTCTAAATTTAAATTTGCAAAATATGTGATAAAATTTACTTATTTTATGTGGGAGAAGGAGTCATGCAAATATTACCAACTGTGACAAGGATGGGGGGGGTCCAAAAATCATGAAATTCGTGTGACGTAATTTATGGATGGTCCCTAGGTCTTGCATTCCTAAATGTCCAAATCTTCTATGCCACAATTGTTGTACTTCTAATGAAGACTTTCTGGCCCGGCAAGTTGCTTTTATGGGCAACACTTTCACTCGAAGTTGGTAGATGTTCTTATCTAGTAACTGGCCTTTTACGACAATTTCTTTCTTTGACTACACACCGTCTTTGGCCAAATTCTATTTGATAACCTTTACGGTCAAGCACAGGTATCGATAACAAGTTGTTCGAAAACTGCGGTATACGAAGAGCTTCCTTGGCTTGAAATGACTGATTATTTCCAGGTACCTGTAATAGTACAGTGCTTATGCCTTTGACAACGGCATTCTGGTTATTGGCTAAGATGACTACTTTGCCTTGCAGTTTTGAATATTCGGTAAATGCGATTTGATCATAAAACATATGAATTGTCACACATGAATCTAGGCAAAGAGTTTCTTCTTCTTGTTTACCAAAAACCGTTGCGCTAAATGATTTGTCATGCAGGCTTGATGACTTGTCTTTGTTTTTCTTGGATCCTTTGTTTAGAAGCCAGCAATTCCTTTGAATATGTCATTTCTTTTTGCAATGATGACAGATAACGGGTGGCTTAACTTGTGGCTTAATCAGCCTTTTGTGGAGGTTCCACATACTTTGCAAAAAGTGCCGTTTCAGTGTGTGACTTAAGTGTCTGGGATTTGCGCTCTTGCTCCTGCAGCAATCTTCTATTCACTTTTTTTGAAGTCATCCTTGTTTCATCATACAACTCCATTGCTACAATGAGGTTGTCATATTCTTCGTGCATGCTGCACAGCATAGTCATAGCTAAATCACTGTCACTGATCACATCTCCGTTAGAAGCTAATTGCTCAGATAGCTTAATTAGTTCTAACAAGTGCTGTTCCAGATCTTCACCTTCTTTATATTCGGAGGAATCAAATCTTCGTAGTAGAAATAGCTTTCTGACCAAACTCGTCGGTTCATGAGCCTTTTGCAAGTTCTCCCAAGCTTCTTTAGCTGTTTCTGCGTTCTTTACCAAGGATAACTTTATCGCTCATGGCCAGTACTATTGTTGCAATTGTCTTTTCACCGCGTGTTCTGGTTTTGGGTCATCTTTTCGAACAACCAACTCCCAATAGTCTTTTTCAATTAAGACCATTTGCATTGTAATTTTCCAAGTATGGTAATTAGATTTATCTAATTTCTCAATGCTGTACAACTGATTAGCAACCATTTTTCAAACTCCACTTCGGCGTCTTCATTTTATTTTACTTCTAGCGTCTTCCACTGACTCCAGACTGATTTTTAGCCTCTTCGTTTTCTATCCCCTCTGTGGATCGCAACCACGGACCTCTGCTATCAACTGTGAATTTTTGTTACATTAGACAAAACAAAGGTTCAGAGGAGATCCGAATAACATAGGTTTTTTTTAATGTGGAAAAACAATAACTACAACCAAAAAAAAGGCAACATTTAAAATTCATTACATGCATAACAGTTAAGTATTATTACATGCACAACAATTAAGTCTCTTCACAAGGTTGACATAGTCATTACTGTTCAGTCTCTTCTTAATATATTTCAGACCTTTTTCTAAAAGGTTGGCCTCATCCATGGAGAATTCGATGTCAGTCAGGTTAATCATCTTTTTATGGAATGAAAACTTCCTACCTTTTCGGTTGTCTCTAGCTGACGTTAAATGATCCAATTTCTCATTCATGGTTTCAAATTTCGTCCATTTTTCGGTTAATAACTCTTCTTTAATATTGTCCATTACATTAAGTAAAGCTATTGGAGTTCCAAGTTTAACTGCATTACAACATGATTGAGTCGTACCTTCTTCTGATGTAAAGCCCGTAGTTCTTCTGTGATTCTTCGTTTTTTTGCATATGCCTTGGTACTGAACGCTGGTAGGGAGCAGTCCCGTGTCCCTATAATCGCATAATTGGGTGTCACCTTCAATTGCAAACCTCTTCTATTAAACCATAAGGTATGTTCAGCATTGTGTATGCTAATTTGCGAGATTTATAGTAGAAACTTCTAACTAAATCTAGTAATTGCATCTTGGTCGATATTACTTCGTAAATCAAAATGAGAAAGTGTCCAGTATTAGCAATATGGTAGCCGATTTATTGTTCGACGTGTTTCAAGAAAACCCTCATCCTCAGGAACTATGCATACAACAAACTAGGAAATGATACAGCAACTGGTATATAGACCATGCCCACCAATCATATGCGTCGGTCATATTATATAAGGAGGACTATGATGCTTCATACAGATGAAAAAGGATGCTACCCCAATTTTCCAGAAGGATGTTAAGACATTAGTCAAAATTTTCCGATCTCAGATGTTTAAAGATGTGGGCAATATGCCAGTCCCTCCTGTGATGTGCAATATGCCAGTTCCTCCAAGAACCCGAGCTGTAGTGAAAGTGCATAAACCTCTACATCACGTCCACCCGGTTATCAATTGTGTGTCCGCAACGTTTTACCACTTAGCCAAAAATGTGACCGAGATTATAAAGAGCGTATGCCCGTTGAACAACAAATACGCCATTGAGGATAGCACCCAATTCGTAGATAATTTAGGTCAAATAGAATTTGATAATGATTTATTATTTATATTCATAGATATTGTAAACCTGTACTCGAATGTACCATTCAACAAAACCATGGACATCATTAACGAAATCCTCAAAGACAATAACTCCAGCGAAGATGTCAGAGTTGACACTATCAATGCATTAAGGTTCGTCCAGAAACAAAATTATTTCAGCTTCAATAGTTCCTTATTTAATATCCCCTCTGGAATAATGATGGGATTCCCCATCAGTGCTGCTATGTCAGAAATTTTCTTACAACATTTGGAAGAGAAGTTTGTCACTCCTCTCTTAAATGATGATACAATAGTCCACTACCAGCGATATGTCGATGACACTTTAATAGCTTTAAATCCATTGAAAACTAAACCAAATCTTATTCTGGATAAGTTCAATGGTTTCCATAAAAGCTTTTCCTACACCATAGAGGAAGAGCAACGCGGAATCATTAACTTCCTAGATTTGTCAATACATAAGAATTATATAACCAAGAAACTGGAATTCACGATCTACAGGGAGCCTATGGCAGCAGGGAACATTATCGGATTTGATTCGAACCACCAACTGCAACTAAAATCCGCTGCCCTCAGCTACTTGTTCCGTCATGCCCTTACCTACATCACGAAGAAGAATATGAAGGACAAAGTACACCTTATGTACGGTCTCAACAGATCTAACGCTTTCCAGGATAATGTCACTAAAGCCATCATTCGCATGACAAAACGTGATATCAACGCAAAACGCAATGGGCCTGGAAATGGTGATGAATCCAAGAAATTTACCACTTTTATATACACAGGTCCTGAGATCACGAGGGTCTCTAACATTTTCAAGGAACATGGTTTGAAGGTGGCTTTTAGCATATGGGATATATAAACTTACATGCCCAATGTGTGGACTGTACTGCGTGGAATCTACCAAGAGATCGTTCAAGAAACGATTTAAGTAAAAATTAAAACCTATGTGGATAATTGTAATATACGTAGAAATAAATAACTCTTTCGCTACAACAAATAGGAAAAATACAATCTGTAAGATCTTTTCGGAAGCGATTGCTACCATCGTTCAGCAGTCGCTTCCGAAAAGATCTTACAGGTTGTATTTTTCCTATTTGTTGTGGCGAAAGAGTTATTTATTTCTGCTTACAAGAAAGGATTTAGTGAGCATAGTAGATCGTGGAAATACGGTGACCAAAAATCTGCGTTTGCCGACCACATTATAACGAACAAGCACAACTTTGGACCCATGAAGATCATGTCGGTAATGAAATTCGGTAAAGAAGATTTTAACACATGGGCTGTTGATCATTAGGAGATGCATAAAAGAAGACGCCAATATGATTCTCAAAAACCAAACAAGTTTTGAGAAGAATCCAATTCTAGATACAATCAATAGCAGCATATAATCTGCTAAATAATTTGTAAACATTATATTGTAATTCATATGTTTATGTAATTACACTTTTCAATCTTATTTTCCACTGATTTCTTGGTTTGTTTTAAGTTTATAATATTTGATTATTTTTTAGTTGTTTTTTATTTTTTATTTGCCTTCCTTTTTTATTAATTTAGTTTAAATTTTTCGTCCATTGTTATTCGATTTTTTGTTTTAATTCTAAAATTTTTCAAAAAAGTATTTTCATATTGAAAACATTGAAAACATTTCACACTCACTTCTGAAGGTTTCAACCCCAGTAACCATTAAAACATCCTGTGAGAGGCCTAATTATAACACCCGTAATGCCGACCAGGTTTGTCTTCCGACTGTCAAACGGGAATATACAGTCCGGGAAAAAATGATAGGAACTTTTGTGTTTTCAACATAACATTTTTAATAATGAATTTATTTCAACAAAACTTTACACACCTGTGCCCACACTGCATTGACACCACTGTTTTCAATTCAGTCAAAATATTTAAAAAATTAGTTGAGCCATAACCAGTTTTTGAAAAAAAGGGTGGAAAAAATGATAGGAACTAAATGAATAATCTGCCCCCCCCCCCCCCCAAGCTAACTGGGAATGTGAGACCTTCTCACCATTGCATATTAATGACATTCTGAACAAGAAGACATATCTCTGATAAAATAAAACTTGTTCACTAAGTATCTTCAAAATGGGATGTGCTAAACAACTTACCCATTATGAGAGAGGAAATATCATGGCATATAAAGAACACGGCATGTCAAAAGCAGAAATTTCTCGTTTGATTGGAAGGTCCAAGCAAGTAATTTCATCTTTCCTGAAAAATCTCAGAATCATATGGTACAACGAAAACGACAGAAAAGCCCAAAGCACTTAGTGATAGAGACCACCGTCGAATTCTTCGCATGGCAAGCAACAAGCAAATTTCTGCCAACTCCATCAAACAGGCGATTGGAACACAGACTCATCGAAGAACTATTAATAACTATCTCAACCAATGTCCTCATCTCCAACGCCAGAAAATGAAAATGAAACCACCTCTTACCAACCAGCTCAAAGTCGATCGTCTTCAGCTAGCCAAACAGCATCAAACCTGGACTTCCGAATGGAACTCAGTCATCTTTAGTGATGAAACAAAGTTCAACCTCGATGGTTGGAAATACTATTGGCACGATTTACGAAAGGAACCAAAGCACTTTTCGAAGCACATCCAGGGTGGCGGTTCAGTTATAGTTTGGGGGGCATTCAGTGCCAGTGGAAAGGTGGAATTAGTGTTTGTAGATGACCGCATGAACAGCGTCAAGTACCAAGAAATACTTCAGAAGTATCTTATCCCATTTGGACCAATCATCGGAGGCCAAGATTGGATATTTCAGCAGGACAACGCCCCATGTCACATTTCCAAATCAACTGTGGAGTGGTTCAAGACCAAAACATCAGGGTTATAAAATGGCCTGCGAGAAGTCCAGACCTTAACCCCATCGAAAATCTCTGGGAATCATGGTTCGGGCCGTTTATAAGAACGGGCGGCAGTTTGAGAATATCCAGAGTCTCAAACAGGCGGTTCTTGAGGCTTGGGAAGAAATTTCGTGCAGAACTCTTGAAAAACTAATAGAATCTATGAAGGACCGCGTGTTTCATGTGATCAACAAAAATGGTGGATTTACAAAATATTAAATACGAGTAATCTCATAATAACTGAAGGTCTTCCTATCATTTTTTCCACCCTTTTTTTCAAAAATTGGTTGTGGCTCAACTTATTTTTTAAATATTTTGACTGAATTGAAACCAGTGGTGTCAATGCAGTGTGGGCACAGGTGTGTAAAGTTTCGTTGAAATAAATTCATTATTAAAAATGTTACGTTGAAAACACAAAAGTTCCTATCATTTTTTCCAGGACTGTATTTATAGATGTATATCCATAAAAGGATTGAAGAAATGGTTTCTTTGGCCTAAAGGAATCCAGACTTTATCTTCTTTTGCCGAGTTTAGGAAAGCTTTAAAGTACTATACTATTACCGCTATCTAATTACCTAATTCAATTAGTTTTAAGCAATATATTTGGTCTCGACACTTTGTTTTTAGTTTATGCTTGTAAAGTGTCGATGCTCGTTGTTTATGGATGTTTGATTCTTGAATTCATTACGGTTTCATGATGATACATGTTTGTTTATTTAGGTAGTTTTTTTCAACCAGTACTCTGTAACTTACCTATTATGGTACCGTTTATTATGGTTTAGTTTGGTTATTTTATTTACATTGTCTGATATTTATAGCTATGTTATTTCTTGTAAGAAATTCATGTTATTAAAAGCTTTTATTAAACTTGCAATGTTAGTTTGTTTAGGTCAAATATTGTAATTAATAATAAACCAACTTCCCGACAAGCTAGGCAGCTGAAACTTGACACACATACACAGGATCGATGATAAATAATGATAAAGAAAAAATTTTTCAAATCGGTTCATAGGTTCGTGTTCTATGGTACTAATTCATTACTACGAATTGTTTTTTGTGACAATTGGACAATTCGTTATGGCGAGAGTTAAATGTATCTATTGCTTATTGTTGCAAAATTAAGCTGTATTGTTGCCACTAAATAAAACATTATAAAAGCTTGGTCTGAAAAAACCCTTTTCCTCTTATCATGTTTTTATTTTTAACCTTCTAACCTGTTTTGTAATACTACAATAGCCCTCTGGGACCTAACTCGTCGGTCTTTGACCATACAGTTTCCGGATGGGTGTCGCATTAATCTTTATTAATAAATAAATAAATAAAAATATAATAATAAAAATATTGGATTATCATATGTAATAATTGGGTTAACCAATCACTGGTTGCCAACATCGATGTGAGCCCTTCAATCAGGTTAGAATATGGTCCCATAAGGGGACAATTTGCACTGATTGGTGAGCATGGGTTATACAGTAGCAAAAAAGTTAGACCATCCTCAGAAAGCTGTCACGCAGCATTTTATATTGCAACATTACGATGGAGTTTTTACAAATAGCAAAACAATGAATACATACAACAAAAGAACACCCGTTTCTTTAGTGTCTCACTAAAGATTAAGCATCTGTAGACAAGGAAACAGTAAATAAACAAGATTAAATACACGTCACACGTTCCATGAAACATAGACCACCACGTCAAAGACCACTTGCCATTAGACCACTTAGACCACTTACCATTAATACTTCGTAGCGTCCCCTTTTGCCTTGATCGGCCTCGGTGGCTCAGTGGTTTGCATGATCGCCTCAGATGCCAGAGTACACGGGTTCGATCCCAGCCGAGGATGACGCGGATTTTTTCAGGGGGAAATCCTGAGATCATGCACTTCCTTCGGAATGGAAATAAAGCCATTGGTTCCGTGTAGTCGTTTGCCGGCTGCACGTTAAAGAACCTTGCGAGGCAAAATTTGGGGCCCATATAATGCCGTCCTGAAATGACCATAGCAGTTGAAAAGGACGTTAATATCAAACAAACCAAACTAAACCTTTTGCCTTGACAACAGCTGCTGAACGCTTGTGCATTGTGGAAACAAGCTCCTCAGGGATGATGGCATTCCAGATTTCTTGTAGAGCAGCCTTTAGCCCATCAATGGTCCTAGGTCTTCTTTTGCGTAGGCGTTTCTTCCTTAAACCCCAGATGTTTTCAATGGGTGATAGATCAGGACTCTGAGATGGCCATGGAAGAATGTCTATTTGCTCGTTTTCAAGACATTGCTTTGTGGTCTTGCTCGTTTGACAAGTCGCCCCATCTTGCTGAAAGATGATGTCACCGTCTGGACACAGTTTATCTATTGAGGGAAGAAGACTGTTTTCGAGAACGTTGATGTAATGAGTGGAATCCATTGTTCCGTCGATAAACGCCAGTCTTCCTACTCCCTTCGCATTCATACATCCCCATACCATGACGCTCTGAGTGAATTTCATGCAGCGATTCATCAGCATTGGCGTTGCAGCATCTTGCTTTCCTTGAATGATATAACGACTGTCCCAAATAATCATGTCCCACATATGCAAAGGCCATCGACCATATTCACGTCTTACTTAATTACTAGAGCTTAGAACAGTGTTGGGATATTGTTGAAAAGAAATTTCCTCTTGAGCCTATAACTGATTTAGAAATTATCAATGTGTCTAGAAAATTATTTGCCTCATGATCCTGTTTATTTGTCGATATTCCTGATTTTTTATTTAAAGGATGCATACCTATTACGTTGCCTTTGGTTGCTCTGTTCAATTCTTCTATTTCTTCTGGTAGATATCCAACAAAGTGGAAGCAGGTGACAAAGTCTGTCCGATACCTAAAAAAAAAATACTGCTGAGGGTGACAAAAGCTTTCGTCCTATTACTCTTGTTGCTTTTCCTGCAAAATTATTGGAGACTATAGTCGCCACTTGTTTGTCTAGGTTTATTGATCAATACTTACTGTTACTCTCAGCATGGTTTTAGTAGACAACGTTCTTGTCTCAATTTGGCGACTCTAACGCAGGTTCTTTCGTGTCATCTGAATTGTAGGGAGCTGGTAGACATCCTGTATCTCGACTTTACCAAGGCCTTTAATCTTGACAGCTTTAATTTATTACTTCACAAACTTAATTTTATTGGTGTCCCTAAAATTCTCTGCAATTGGTTTAGCTCATTGCTAAACGATCGCAGTTTCATGCTCCATGCAAGTGGTTCGATAGTTGGTCCATATAAGATCTGTAGCGGTGTGCCCCAGGGCTCACCTTTTGGTGCAGTATTATTTAATGTGTTCATCGACGATTTACCATCCATTTTAGGATCTCTAGATGCTCCTCAGCAGTCTTAGTAAAGACAAGCACATCGTCCTGGAATACATGCACGCTATGATAGAGGTTTTCGTAAAGGAGATCCGTCATGTATGACTGGAACGTGTGTGCTGAGTTTTTTGCGCCCTGAGGCATACGTGTTAACTGATACTTGCCCCAGGGTGTCTGAAATGCAAAGCATTTCCGAAGTTCAGGGGCTATGGGCAGCTGATAACATCCAGAATTAAGATCTAGTACGCTAAAAAATTTAAATTCATGTAAATTGTTTAAAATGTCATGAATTCTGGGCATTGGATAATCTAGGGCAGTGGTGACATTATTTACTTTACGAAGGTCGAGTGAGATTCTTAGGTCCGTTGATTTTTCGGACGATATGAATGGGGGAGTTCCAGCGAGATCGACCAGGCTCGATAATCCCTGCTTGCAAATACGAGTCCAATTTGGTTTTTAGTGCGTCGAGATGGATTTTGGGAATGGGATATTGCCGGACAAATATCGGATGCGATTGATCGATGTCGAATTTTACCACGACGTTATTTACCCCAGATAACATCTCTATCTCCTCGGCAAAGTTTCCCGTATACTTTTCAAGCAATTCGCTGTATTTGAATCTCCCTATCAAGATCCCCTTTCTCAATACGATCAATAACCGTATTTTGAGCGAGAACAATCTCCTCTGTTTTCGCGTCTCTAAACTTAAATTCAGCTTTGGTGATAAAATCATTTCCAATGATCCCTTTATATTTCCTGTCTCTAATGTCATGGACTAGGAAGCGTCGGTTTCTGAAGTGAGATTTACCTATATACACATCAGTTTTAATGACTTGGTTGATAGAACTAGAATTATTAATGCCTGATAAAATTATATTTTCAGGGGTGATGGTTACTTTGTCACCTAACTGCCGGACAACTTCGTTATGGATGAGAGAAATCTCGCTCCCAGTATCAATAATCATGGGGATAGCCATTTCCCCTATTTTAATATCTAAGTAGAAGAGGTCATTGTTCCCACGTCTAGCCAAGACTTCACTAGAGATTGTGTATGTGGACCGAGTTGTGGCTGCCTGCTCGGTCCTTTCTAGTTGTAAAGGACAATCTCGGAACAAATGTTTTTTCCAGCAACCCTTACCTCTAGCAGGCCCAACGGCCTTGCGTGGTGGTCCCCTTCTTCTCTCTAGTGCGGCAATCTGCTTCTGCATGATTTCCATTTTTCTTGACTGCTAAGCCAGCTGGTCATGATAATCGGTCAAACGTGCCTCCATCATAGATGTGAGATTCACAGACATTTCCTTGAATTCTGACCGGACATCAGCTTGAATGGCCTCGGCATTGTTACTGCATGCCTGCGCCTGTTTAGACACACCTAAACTTTCTGCTTCGGCTGCCAACTTTACAGCACTATCGAAAGAATCTGGCTCTTTCATCATGAAAATCATTCTCAGCTCTGGGCGCACTGTGTTTTTCAGTTTCCGGAGAAGCGTGTGATCCTTACAATCATTGAAAGTAACATCCGCCTTCGCCATATGACGGAACAGGAGACGCAGCCTGTTTGCGTATAGCCGGACATTTTCTCCGACCCTTTGCTTAGCCTGATAGAAATCAAGTTCTGCATATTCTGAATTATCATCTTTATGAAATAACTCTAATAGTAATCGCTTTACCTCATCATAACTGGTAGATTCGGATAGTATATGTTCGTTATAAGCATCTGCGGCTTTACTTTTTATCTTTACTTTTAATCTGCCCGGACAACACCTAAAATGACTGATTCCGTCCACCCTGCTAAATGTGCGATTGCATCCACGGCGTCAAAAAATGCTTTCGCGGAGATAGAATCTTCGTCTCCGTAAAAGTAGGGATAAGATTAGTAAAGCCCACAAGAGAATCACTTTTAACGACTGACTGAGTTTCACCACCATCGCCACTAGACATATTTAGTTCGGGCGCCATTGTGATATTTTAATAGTGTGTATATTAAAATAATTGTTTCTAAAATAAATAAAGATAAGGGTCAGCAGTGGCTTAAATAAACAAATAGCGGTTTAATCAAGAAATATACAATCCATAGCATAATCGATTCCCGGAGAAAATTTATCGATGATGAACATTAAACATAATAAACGCCTTCCCAATAAAGTGGAAGGTAAAAGCCCCCAACAATAAAAGAGTCAAGCTAATATTGCTGTTCAAGTAGGTCATAGGCTTTCGTTAGGCTTAATGCCGCATAGTAAGGCTGCTAGGGGATACATAAAGACAGGGTACTTACGGTTACGACGATCTAGACGTGAAGACTTGCGGAGACACATTCTGCATACGTTTTGTAAAGAAGGCTCGATCCACGATGCCCTTCATTCGAAATACCCGCCTTATATATCCGCCTAGCCTTACCCACAATCCTATGCGCGAAGCCACTCTCCTGATTGGCTGCCTGCCGATCGGCTTCCTTCGCCCCCTGGTGGGCCGTGTCTGAAACAGTCACAATCCTTCCGGAATGCTTGCTGGTGACTTGGGGCCTCTCGATGGGCGTCGATCTACGAAGCACGTGGGAAGGGGGGGTAGGTGCACAAGTTACAATTCGTTGTAATTGATGGATGTCACAGCATATCTCAAATTTTAATCCATTGTTTAAACTACCAACCAATTTTTATAAGGATTTTTAATTTTTAGATGTAAACTTAGACAGTTATCAACATAGATATATATTTTTTTGTGATTTTTTTCCTCTCTTTTTTTTTTCCCTAACTTGAACTTAGTTCCTATTTTTATTTCATTGGTTGTAGAATTTTTTTCTGTTTCTATTTTTTGTCTGTCAGTAACTTCGTTTTTGGGCCTCTGGGCCTGTTGGGGGGCAACATGGATATCTAGCCACTCAGGTTATCTGTTAGGTCTAGTTCCCTTGTTGTTGCTACAGTTATTATTATTATGATTATTTTTATTATTTTTAGTTTGTTCTCTCCTCCTTTAATTCGTAATTTAGGAGTTCTGCAAGGTTCAGTATTGTCCCTGTTTATTCAAGTTATTTATAAATGATTTGTTGTTTGCTCTGTCTTCTTCCTTTCCCATTCTATATGTTGATGATGTTACTCTCTTGTTCGCCGATCCCTCGAGCTCTAGTCTGTCAAATGCAATTAAGTCTAAGTTCCTGGAACCTTGTCAATCAATTAACTTTAAATTTAAATAAAACTAAATATTTGATTTTTCACCAGCGTAACAAAAAAATCACTCCTCTTTTCCTCTTATCCTCCCCTTTCCCTCTCTCTTTTCCTTTTTTTTTTGAACAATCCCTCCTCCCCTTAAGGCTGAAAATTTGTTTGATGACAATGAGTGAATAAACCTTAATTTAAAGGCACCAGTTATTTATTACCAGATCAGATAAGACGTAAATAAAACAAAAAAAAATTTCGTTAATTATTGCAAAAACATAAGTGTAGTAAAATAAACTTAAGCTCAATGTTATTGTGGCGGCCCCATTTTCGATAAGAATGTTGTTCTTATTGTTTTTAT
>JAHWFO010117376.1:249117-269816 GCA_023313115.1 Rhysida immarginata
AACTAAAAGTCTCAATGCCAACTTACATTGAGCCGAACCTCCCACTCATACCCTATCCGAGAAACACGCAAGGAAGGTGTGCTCAGGGATCTTAAAATTGGCTTTAACTGAATTTCTCGATATTTTCTAAATTTTAATAATCAATAAGGTCCTGGGTCCTCACATTATTTAAGAATAACTAAAGCGCAAACAAAAAAAAGAAATAGAAACAAAAACAAAGCCTAATCAATTTCAAATCACATAAAATAATGGCAATTAAATAATACTTGGCAATTCACTGTTTACATTAAAAGCTTCCCCTTCCTAACCCCTTTGTCAATTTAAGCTAATTCTAGAGTTCCTTCGAATTAGAGTTTCTTAAGTAGCAAATTGTATTCTATGCTTATTTTAATAATTACGTTTGGATAATAGAAGTTCAATATTGTTCTCACTCAAAAAAGTTATTGCACACGCGTTGGGCCCAATTAAACTAAACACCACCTTATCTTCGCAATATTTTGCTCCAGGATAAGTAGGTCTCGTTGCAGCCGCCTCCTCCGTTGTTATTCCGCCGACTCCGTTGTGTTGCTCCCGTGAAGGCTCCTCCGTGGTTGCCACGCCATTCGTTCACCCGTCGCCGCTTCGTTGCTCCTTGGCCGCCGCTTCACCGGGTCCACTGAAACCGTCCCACGTATTAGCCACTACTACCGGCTCAGGATTCGAGAATCGCCTTGCTTAAGCCCACAAGATACGCCTTCTCGCCCCGTCCTGTCCCACCAAGTAACAGTGCTTACGCTACGTACGGATCCAGCTTACCGGTGTTGGCCCTGCTGTCTCCCGGCGATCCGTTCGCCAGTTCCTTGCATCGGTCGTCGAACTCGGCCTGGCTCCGGGATGATGGCTACCCATGCACCTCGTCTACTCCGCTGTCGCTGGATATCACGATGTCATCAGCGCTTTCCGGCTGGAAAAGCTCCCCACCACCGTCGTGATGCTCGCTCGGAGAAGAACACTTTTATTTTTTCTCTTTCTCCACAAAACCCGTCCCACGTTCTCTTTTGCACTCCGTCTGTGTCTCTCTGCTCTCTCTTCTCTCCTGACAGTATCTCTCTGCTCTCTCTTTTCGTCTGTCTCTCTGTCTCCTACTCACTCTCTTTTTTTTCTTTCTTTATCTTTCTGAGAAAATAAAATGCTTCTTTGTCTCTTAGAATTTTTCTTTTCTCTACGCCAAAGAACTCTAACCTTGAACTTTTGTTTCTCTGAATTTCTTCTACCCCTTTTGTTCTATTTTCCCTTCCCTTCCTATCGCTATTCTCTCTCCCCCACCCCCCCACCAAAAAATTTTTTTTTTATTTCCTGGTGGTTCTTAACCCTTTCTCTAAAGTTCACAGTGAATTGCCAATGTATATAAATCTGAACGCTTGCAAAAAAAATAATATTCTAAATAAATGAAAATAACTATTTTACTTGTTTATCTCTCTCACTGTGTTCATTCACCTTTTCAGCCCGATTGTTCAGTGCCCCTCTTTAACTATTGATTTCCCCCCAAATTTCTGCCCATTTTATTTTATTTTGAATTTAATTTGTATATAGTCATATATCCACACGGATATAAATGAGTTTATATCCGTAGGGACATCTTCACATGTCACACATTGAAAAATGCTCTTATTAAAATATTGGGTTTGACTTCTCGCCTTCATTTTCATTCGTCATCCATACTGTTGTTTTTGTACTACTCGTTAATACGTTAGTCCCTTTGCTATGGAATTGTTTTTTGGGGTCGACCACCAATTCTAACCTTCTCTGTCTATACAGAATTCAAAAATGGTTTCTAAGGATTTTATTAAAACTACGAAAGCCTTCACCAGTCTCCCAATATTTCAATTATTTAGGTTTGGCATCCATATATCAGTTTTATATATTACAACTGGTTTTGTTTGTCTACAAAGTTGTTGATCACCTCTTTCTATTCTATATCAAAATACATTACACTCCTACTCTACGCATGTCACCAATTCTATAAGACTCCCATTAGTTAGAAGCAATTATCAGCATCATAGTATTTTTTATTCTTCAATTTTTATGGTCTTGGTTTTTTATTATTACGTAATTTGTTCGCCGCTCAGGTCAAGTCCGCATGTGCCTGGATCGTAATTGAGGCTCTAGGGTTTTCTCTGAGCATTTTGTTGGTTTTCAGTCAAGCTCTGGCCTTAGTGGTGACGACTTCAATGTTCTTGGAGTCGGTCTACCGTTTGTTACAATGGCTTGAAGAGTTGACGTTTTTTTATCTTTGGTAAATGATTGTCAACGGGGCAGTCTGGAAAAAGCATCGGTTAACTTCAGATGCTCCATGTGAGCTCACTCTGATTGAAAGGTTTTCACCACGAGTTGTTTATATATTAACGCCCATCGTAACATTCGACAGCTTAGCCTCCTTTTATCGTCATTATCACTTGGTTGTTTAATCTCACTCTTGTCTCCCTATTAGACGAAGAAAGCTTTGCCTCGCCGAGGTTAGAATGCCGTTACTAAGTTGCAGCGGAGCGGGTAATTTCCCTCGTTGAACTTTGCTGGACCACAACGCAACGTGAGTAACTTTGCAACTATTGTTTGTTTTTCTACCGAACATCTTATTTTGTCTATTCCTAGTTCACCAAGATTTGACGATGTGGTGCTAAACATTTTCGTTCTATGGAAAGATGATGCAAGTTCTTATTCTTTCCCCTCAACATAATACTTTGCCTTATTTATAAATCCATTTTGTTATGCTTCTAAAATCAATCGATATTTATTTTGCCCATGCGGAGAGAGCCCATTCAACTCTGATAATTATGGAATGTGTTAACTATTCCGTTACTCAAACCTTTAGTTCGATTGCCTTTGAGAAGGCCCTTCTGTTTTTTATTTGTTTTTTTTTTTATCTTCAATGACTTATTTGTGATAACTTGCCTAGGAGTTAATTTTTATTTCTTTTTTAAGATTTTTTGTTCTAATATTTTTTAATTTATTTTTTTTGTCCCTGCCAACCCGTCCGGCGCCTTCACCTTTTGCGTGTTACAGTCTTCCGTGTAAGTCTACGTGGTGTGTTTTTTTTGTTAAATCATTGATGTTAATCTTTTTTGTGGCCCTTCCTTATGACATTGTTTTTCTGTGTGTTATACTATTAGTCATGATTATGTGTGATTATATATTGTTGTAATGTGGGCATTTACTTACTTATTTTATTTTTAGGTAAGGCCTTTCTGTTTTTTGTTTGGTTTGATCTGCTACTTCTGATCTCCTTTTTTTCATCTTTTTACTTGTTCTTTTTTTTTGTTGTTTTATTTGCATTTAGTTTCTGTTTCCCTTATCGCTTATTTATTTATTTTTTCTTTTTTTTAAAATTTTTTATTCTATTTGAATGTATTTTTCCACTTAGGCCATCAATAGTTTAAAAATTCTATCCTCCCGGATCCATTTCCTACGTGATCTTCAGTCAGTCTTGATCATATGATTTTACTGACGTTCCAACTTAGCCCTACACATCAAGTGTTGTCACGATTTCCGTGCCGGACTGTGTTTTTTGCAATTAACTCGATTCCTTACCTCCATATTCTGATTTATTAAGACTTATTTTTTTTAATTTTTTTTTTCCTTTCGTTTCCAGTTATTAGTTGTTTTAGAATTTTTCAGTCATTGAACTCTTTTCCGTTGTCCCTCTTCAAGTCGAGGTTTCTTGTGAGGACTCGGTTTTGCTGCAGTCTTCCTGGAGTTTCTAGTCATTGAATGTTCCCAGCATAAGAAGGGCACTCCACCTTGCAGCCATCATTCTTCCTCAGGACCTTTGATGTATTCACGCTGGGAATCCTTCTTGGAAGTGATATTTCTTCAGTCAACTGCATATTCTATTTTGTATTGATAAACCTCTTTACAATGCTTTTAATAAAAGAAATATTTTAATTGGAACCCTCTTTCTTATTTATCTGGTGGGGTTTTAACGTTTATCTCGGGGTAGGACATTCAACCCTTTTGTTATTTAAAGGTTGTGGGGTTGGGCTTTTAATGGATACATTTTTTGCTAATTTTGCCCTTACATTTATATAGTTTTTTTGGGGAATTTAATTAAACCTGCCTACAATTAATCTGGGTTAACTTTTAAGTCATGAGAGGGAAGCACGTTTAAACCTAATAATTATTACAATCTTGGATTTTGCAGTTAATCTTATCGGGGACAGCGGGGTATTCTTTTTGGCCCTGCACTTGGCTGAACATCCCAAAATTAATCTTCGTTTTTGCACGTTACAATACATACATTTATTACCACTGTTTTTTTCACACTGCCTTTTAATTTTTTAAAAAATTGCATTGCTTTGAATGGTAAAGTTTTTTCACTGTCTTAAATAAAAATTCTTGTACACTTGCTTGCATGGTTACTGGGTTTGTATTTTTTTCAATCGATTGTTCTTTTTCTACAAGGGGGCAGTTTCAAATTACTGCATTTAGTAATTAGTATTACTCATGTGATTTTGAAATCAAATTCAATTTCACAATTTTTTGACTGCATGCTGACATCTTTTACCAAGGTGCCATACTGGCTTCGTTACTTATTCACAAGGTCACTGTGTTTGTGTCTTCATCCGACCGTTTGTTGTGCTTACACATTTTTTGATACACTTCTCGAAAAGACCCAGCTTACCGTTCTGACCCTCATGACCTCTCTCACTCGATTGTAGAGGTCATTGTACGCTTCTGAGTTTCGTTATCACTTGCATTTCTTGTGAAAAAATGTTTAGTCATTGCATTTAGGATAACCATCGTTCCTTATTTGTGATTACGACTGTTAATTATTTTACACTTTTATTGACCTTTTAACATTAACCTTACTTTATTTTCTTCTAAATTTTTTATTTTTTCTTGACAGTTTCTTCAACTTTTGTGTTTTATTTTTGCAGATTCTAATTTCGTGAATTTTGTTTTTACAATTTGTCAAGATTTCCGTTTCACAATTACTTTCATCTGCTGGCTATTCGGTTCACGAAAAATGACAATGGAGAGTTTTATGTTTCACCAATCCATGCTGTGTCCCATATTTCACCCACTCAAATTCAACTGAATCTTGAAAATAATGTTCAGCTGAATTTACAAATCTATGGATTTTGAAGGTTATCCTCATTTTAATAAGACAACATTTTGCACGAGCACGAAAACACAAAAGTTGGGTTTCACGAAATCGCTGTCAGTTCGTTTTTCGCATGCACAAAATCTTTCCTGGTTCGTCTTTCGTGTTCACGGTTATTTAAAGTGTCCGTTTTTCGGTTTTACTAAATTTTGTTGGCTGGGTTTTTGACCTATCAAAAAATTCCTCACCTTTTATTTTTTTATTTTCTGTTTAATGTCAAAGTCGCCTGTAATATACAAATTTAAAAATAAAAAAATTTAATAATGGTTTCCAAACCGACGGCAATGTTAGTTAGCACCTATTTGTAATTAAAATTCAGCAGCAAATAAGTACCTACTGAGTTTTCTTGTTACATTTGAACCCACAATCACTGTGTAAACTTCACCAGAGCTCCAGACCTCTCGTAAGCATCCAAGCTCTATATTTTCTTTCGTCACATTTTTAAAAAAATTTCAAAGTAATTTCGTATGGCATCATGGCTGAAGATTCCGCAGCACATACTAAAGCAATCACAAACCTCAGGGAGATGGTTACAGCTGCCACGGGAAATGATGAAGGCTTGTCTTTTTTTTTTTTTTTGTTATACTGATTTTGTGACTCAGCTGTTTTTTTAACGTGTTTTCCAATTTTTAATTTTCGCTTTTTTCTCACTGTTAGTGGCCGACGTTTTAATTGACATCCTGATGTATTCATCTGCGTCAGGGGTAATAGTCGTGAAGGCACTGGTTTGTACCTCCGTAATCAAGTCGCCAGCTGCTCAACCAATGCAGCGCATCAGCACCGATTTTGTGTTTCGGATGCTGCGGTAGCTTGGATTAACACCGCAGGAGGCGGTACATATTAATAACGAGGTTTCCTCATGCTGAGTGGATTGCATTTCTATGAAGGATGTTTCAACTTAACGGAACTCTGCCAAGTGTTTCACACACTGCAGCACGGGTTCCGTAATTTTTTTTTAAATGGCCGGCTGGGCCGTTAGACGTGTGCTTACCGCAAAGGATCTTCCTCATTGACGTCTACGGTATACATGCTAGCATCTTCAACCTTTGTATCGTGAAGATACCACCCAAATGCACAACTGGCAGTGAGAGACGATGCGACCATCTGATATGGCAAGTTTGTTTGTTGGAACCGTTGCTGTTCATGTAATTTTATTTCCTAAAAAAACTACTCAATCATTTACCAAATTTGTTTTTACTTTAATTTAAAATATCTTGAGTTTGATTTTTTCATGTTTCTAATTCCTTACTGAAATTTTTTTCTTAATTAAACGTTTTTCTTTTCAATTTTTGTTTTTTAAATTTGTCCATTTCAAATAAAATCATCATCTAAAATCACACTTAAAGTTCTTATCACAATTTTACTAATTTTATTCGAGGTTTGTATGCAGTTAGTTGTCTTTACATTGATTTTTAAACCTTAAAAAATTTTTAGTGGGGTGAATTTAAAAAAGCATTTAATAATATTAATAATATTAATTTACAAAAAAAAAATGGGAATAGTTGAAATGTAAATTACAATATGAATTTTACAGTTTGTTTTTTTAGTCATGAAAATGTTGATAAAAAACTTAATGCATAAATATATACAAGAAATACTTAATTACTGGTCCAAATGCAAGGGTTTAACTTTTTTTTTAAAATTGTTTGATCAAATTTAAGGGGTAAATTTTACTTACCAACTTTTAAAAAAATAAAAATTCATTGGTTTGTTCAATTTTTACCACCACACGAAATTTTATCCCTGTTTTTTCACTCTTTGACTTTATTTGCATAAATAATTAATTACTTTTTGTTTAAATGATTTTTCGTTGGGTTTTTGATAAATGCAATTTAATTTTTTTATTACTCATCGAAATTTTTTTGAGTGAACAGGGGTAAATACTCAGGTGCTGTGTAGCCATAAGGGAAACTTAAGGATTAATCTTTATCCCTCGCAAAATGCTTTTTGTTTGTCGTTTGGTAGATTTTTACGGTGGGTTTATTGTGTAAAGCGGCGTGCACCTTATTACGCACAAAATTCAACGGTATGAGAATGGAGAGCGGCGGTTTCTTGCTCTCCACCTTATGCCTGATGAGATCCTCGATGGTTAAAATCTCGAGTGCGCTATGGATTAAAGTAAACACTTTACATTTTACCTCTCTCACACCATTGGAGAGAAGGAGACAGTAATTTTTGCCCTGATCACTACTAGTTTTTCAATGTGTACATCGGGGCCGTACTTATCGATGGTCTTATCTGTCAGTTGGCCCATGGTATGGCCTCTGGGCAGCAAATCCCTGTCTCTCTGCTCCAAGAATATGACTGAGTCAGTGTCGGCATACTTCATTTGATGGCCGAGATGTTTCATCACCTCATATAAAGCCAGTCGGCCATAAGCTGTTACAAACAAGGCAATCATGGGTTACCCTTCTCGTGCATCTTCGGATGAGTGGTATTGTACGAGATCAGGAGGAGTTCCTCCAACACGATGTCGACGTCGTTCAGTGATCGATGGAGTGTTCAAGAGGTGATAGTACTCCTTGTAGCTGTCGACAAAAACGGTGGGTGTCTTATTATCCACTCGCATTCCAAGATAATTCCAAATATTATTTAATGCCAATTTACAAATCTATCTTAAACCAGGGTTTTTCTCGAAACGAGACGCATCTAGCTCGATTCCCTCTCGTTCCCACACAGCCTTGATAAAAGCTGACCGCTCGCTCGCTGTTCGTGCATAAGTAGGCCAGCCTGAGGCCTGGATCTTACCCGCGATGAACGTATTCACGTACTTTGAAAAAAGTGGGTTTGTTCTGTCTTGAAGTCATACATGAATCTTCGGCGGTAATGCCCGACCCCATACATCTCTTTGATTTGGTATCCCTCCTCGACAGCTACGTAAAACTGGTGTGCACCAAACAGCCCTTCAACGAGTGCTTGTCATCGGTATGACGGCAAATTGCACTCGACTGTTCAGTGGCACATGACCGACAGTGGGAAAAACAAACAGCCATCACAACAGTATCGGACCACTGGTATACATAGATCTTTGGGTGGTACTACTGTTGCCCTAATCTGCCCAAAGTACACACCCAGGGAGAGATCGAAATCACTAGTGATGATTTCGGGGTGATCTGTAGATACGAGCAATATTTATTCACCCACGGATAAAGAGAGGTGAAATCCAGGTAGGACCTCTTTGTATCCGTTGATTCCCAGAGCCCTGCTGTGAAATTCTCGGTTCTCCCCCCGTAAAATGCGTCACATGGTGCGATGTGATGTTTTTGCTCAATCTGTAAATCTTTACAGAATCGAGCTAAAACTTCGTGTTTTACGTTCCCAGATAATGTTGAAGGAATGGTCTGGCAACTCATGCTTCAAATAATCCAGACTGTCTAACGTGCACTGACAATTATCAGCATTCATTAGACGATTGTCTACGCACAATGCGTTTGCATGAGTGCATTTCGGGCAAGAGTGGTAGTCCGAAATTTGTACTCGATCTTTCGATCGGGTGCCCAACCATTCCTAAAATATGGACTGAATTATTTTTCCACCCTGTTCAGAGTAGATTAAATTCGGGTTTTCGGGCTCTTCGTTTGCTCCCAGGCGAGCCATTGCAGTGTTTTTCGGCTGTTGGTTGTGGTTCACGTAGCCACTCAGCGGAATGATGCCCATCGTGTGCGGGTTCAAGTAGCCACTCAGCG
The DNA here is from genome assembly GCA_023313115.1 of Rhysida immarginata. Classification (NCBI taxonomy): domain Eukaryota; kingdom Metazoa; phylum Arthropoda; class Chilopoda; order Scolopendromorpha; family Scolopendridae; genus Rhysida; species Rhysida immarginata. Next base: position 257,944 of record JAHWFO010117376.1, read on the forward strand.
GAATGATGCCCATACTTTTCTCGAAGTACTTTATTCAGCGATGGTGATGCTGGATTGAAAAGGATCTCAGTCGGTAAATGAGCACATGATGTCGGCAAACTTCAGACAACCTTCATGAAGCAGGACTACATCAGAGATGCAGTATGTCCGCAATTCCGACATCATGCCCAGTCAGGACTGACACACAACTTTTCATTGGTGTGCCAGCACTCGAACTCCCTGAAAACACTTTCTTTCATTTCAGAAGGGGCAATTAAGTGTTTGTTAGGGAGGTCCCCTACGTAATGGAGCGAATGGTTCAACAGGGCGAAGGGGAAGAAACCTTTCTTCATCTCGCTTATACCAAATGCTCTGGGAAAAAGCCCTCAAAGGCAGCATGATGAAGGAGAGAGAATCCAGGAAACGGATTACCATTTGTTTGTGTCTCGATGTCGTAGAACACGAGTTTTTGGCTGTTCTGAGCATTCGATGTCTGTTCCTTAGAGCCATGGCGCTCCCTTCCTGTAAGAACATAACACATCCCTTGCTCGTGGCACCCGTGACAACAAATGCAGTAGAGGCTGTCGCGCAGATGACCTTTGGCCACTGCATAGATTTTTTGGTATTTTACACACCGATGGGTGGAATCGCAGGCTTTGACGGAGCGGGTGAGTCTCATAGCAAGATTCCTCTTTGAAAAAATGGTTACATTTCCTACATCGCACATAGGAAAATTTAATCTTACCTGCGTTGACCCACACACAATGTGCATCTTACACCACACAGATGAGTTTGCTTTTGAGAGTTCAGTGGAACGCAACACCACAGCGCTCACAGAATCCACGTTTGTTGGAGAAACCTTTAAGGTTTGTGATAACATCGTAGTGATTATTGGTTAGGGGCAGATGCAGGGTACAAGGTAGTTGGAGCAGATGCAGGGTACAAGAGGATTGAGATGAAGAAATAGCGTAATGAATGGCTGAAGGTGCTTGGACAGGTCGGTTGGACAGGTCGTCTTCAGGATCACCAATGAAAGTCATGAGGAAGGACAGAGAGTGACCCGAGAATCACACAAATGTTCTGAACAGGTTTGGTGAGATAAGCTTTCATAAACACGGTGGCAGAGTCAGGTACATCACCAGTTGTTATGGCTTCTTTAATCTGTTGTGAAAAACACTAGAGTCCACCCCCTCGTGTAAACCTGACAAAGTGTGTTTTGCAAACCCACAATGACCTAGGTCTGTTACAGTCTTTTGAAACTGGAAATTGGAATGAAAAGGGGAGGGAAAAAAATTTCACCTGGCTCGATGAATCTCAGGAAGGTGACATTAACTCCTTTATCTAAAGTCAGTGTTTTCTCGTAAAGTTTGACTTGTACGTAAGCAAAGACATTAGAATCTTTTAAATCTTAAAACAGCATCGAGTTTACACTGAGCTTCAGCTCTACGTTGAGCTTTCTCCTGAAAAAAAGTACCTCTTGTAAAGATGATGTCATTCGACAGGTCTGGGATGCCATGACGGAATGGGCCAAAACTGGTCACAGAGCCGTTCAAAACGTATGTGGTCGAATGACCTGTGGTAGGACTAGAGAGAAAGGGAGAGAGAGAAGTGATAGAAACTACGTCAGTGGGACCCTCAAAATGAGTGAGTGAGAGAGAGAGAGAGAGAGTAAGAAATGGAAGAAAATGCCAGTTGACTCCAAACACACGAGAAAGTGTGAAAGAGAGAGAGAAAAAGGGTAGAGTAGAGGGTTAGAAACGTCAGTGAAACTCCAAACGAGAAAGTGAGTACAGGATTAAAACTGCATCAGTGAAACCACAAATGAGAGAGAGAAAAATGGTGAGAATAAAGGGTTGGAAACTACGTCAGTGGACTCCAAAATGAGAGAGAGTGAGAGAGAAGTGTTAGAAACGTCAGTGTGACCAGCAAAACGAGGGAGTGAGAGAGAGAGAGAGAGAGAGAGACAGACAGAGAGAGAGTGAGAGAGAGAGAGAGAGAGAGAGAGAGCGATTGCAAATTATTATACAAGTGTAATTACCTGATTCAGCTAACCATTTCCACTTATTTGGTCGGTCCCCGTCAGCTGGCTGGGTACCCAAGAGGTATAAATCGTCGACGTTGGGGAAGGTTTTTGAGGTCTCTGTTTCTGTTACGATGGTTTCAGGGGTGTTGAAATCAGCTTCAATGTCGACGACTAATGCCAAAGGTGACGAGACGCTGTTTACACAGGCTAACGACGACGATGTCCTTTGTCATTTCGGTTTAGTTGGTGGAGGTATGGTATTTCCTCCAATGTCGATGTACTGTTGCGATTTTTGATGCTAAAAAATCAAAGAAAGATGGTTGTGAGTGCTAATCGTTCTAAAAAAAGCAAGAGTAAAAAACGTAGATGAAAAGAACATTCATCAAAAATATCTTGGCGATGTGGATGAAGTCAACAGCAGGCACATGGATCGTATGATTACGTGGGTTCAGTGGAGTACACTGAAGGGTTTGATCACCGAAATCAAGACTCACCTGCAAAAACAAAAACCCAGAAATTAGAGAAAAAAGTCAAGTCAAGACACATACACACACACATACACACACACTGTAACGGCCAGTTTTGGCGTTACAATTCCGTCTTTCTCCTTTTCCCCCCCTCCTTTTTTTTGGTCTCGTGCTATTATCTTGACCGAGAGTTAAGACAGATATGACGAAATTGTTTTGTGTAAATTGATTGTCGACGTGAATTATAGATGGTCCTTCTGTTGGGAAGAAGTGTAAACAATGGTCGAAATCAACAATGTTTCGCCAACAAATGAGTTTTGTTGTACGAGCTTCGGGTCGTTAAAAAAAGGAAATGATAGATATAAGAAAAAGTGAAGAGTAGAACGACGGCTGCCATCAGACTGGAAGGTAAGGATAGAAGCGACTACGGTGGAAGCGACTCGGAACTCGGAGTCGGTCTTCCTGACAATCCGTTTCTGCTCCGAGGTTTTAAAGAAAACTTACCTACATTGTATACGGTCATCGACGAAGTAGTTCAAAATCCGACATTGATATTGATGTTTAAGAAGCGAAATCATTATGAAGATAAGAATGACTTACTTAGCTTCAAACACGAAAGAATGTGACCAAAAACAAGATGATCTGGTATTATGCATAGTATTTGGGCCATACGGTCTAAAATCTGTCTTTTTTTGATTGTTTTTTTTTGCTGTTCCTATTTCTACACAGATTAATCGGAAATTGCAGCAGTGGACATAGTTCCTTTTCCATGGGGTACAACGCAGAGTTTCTCCACGCCGAAGATGTGGTATTCCTGTAGAGAAATCATGCATCATAAGAAGAGGGTGATGAAGACTAAGAATGTGTTGGTTCCGTAAGATTTGACCCAAGGCTTTAGCACAGTAAGAATTCCACTAACACCCTCAAATCCGTTTGTTCTTTGCGGATTTGAGTTTTTCCCTTCCTCTGTCCCGTTATTATTAGCCTAGCATTAGTTTCCCCTTCCTTTCCTTGCTGTTGCTTAATTTTGCCACGAATGTTTACGATAAAACCATAAAATGACTGGGATTCATCATCACGACTTGTTTAACGTTATAACTAGTGAAAAATAACAATTGCTGAAAAGAAAAACAATAAGAAGTTTAAAAAGAGAAAAAATATAACAAGAAATGGATGTAAAAGAATGATTCTATTTAAATAACTAAAATACCTACCAGTGACTTTGTGTAGACGTCTTGTCGGAATCTAAGATGATGCGCGAATTAGGACATATTGTGAAGGACGAAAGCGACGCTTAAAACTAAAAAGAAGAATTTTGTGTTTAGTTTGTTGATACTTACCTGAGATGATCTCGCGAGTTTGTTAAACTTTGAACTGCTATTTGTTAAGTTGAATGGATTAATTAGAAGTGAATTTAATAAATAATTTTTTTTTCCTTTCTGAACGCCCGGCGGCGAAAGATTAACGATTCATCGGTGTAGAAACACAGAAATGTTGGTAGCTGACTTTGAAGGAAGTTTTCTCGAGATAATTGTAAATTTCAATGATAGACGAAATTTCGCAATAAAGCCCCGGTTTTTTTGTCAGACATAGTTGTCTATAAGCGAATCTTAATTTATTCCCAAACACTATAAACCAATCGTATATGTTAATTTTGTTCTTTTCCTTCATCCTTTGAAAGCTTAAGGAGAAGTTAAGTATTGGAGTTTATTAATATTTTGAATAGTATAAACATTTCTATTTAGAACTCGAAATCTTCTTATTAATGAGTCTGTTGTTTTTATTCCCTGTTTAGGAAGAGCTCTGTACGGGGGAGTGTTCAATCAATCAAGAAGAAGAACCTCACGTATTTTTGCCCGTTACAACACACACACACACACACACACACACACACACACACATGCACACACACACATGCACACAAACACACAAATTAGGATTTTTAAAAGTATGAAAAAACGAAACATACATCAAGAGCGGATAGGGAAGTTGTGTTCAAAGTTCGCATTGTCAGAATGTTGTGGGTTGGGAAGGGAAACGAAATTAACTAATGTATTTGCCACTGTGCAGGAAGGAATACAAAAAAAGACTAGATGCTCAGTAACTTTACGAGGGAAAAGGGGAAAAGCAGGAAGTAAGCAAGATTGAAGGGAAAAACACTCCAAAATGAAAATAGTAAAACAGGCACAGTGTACAGCGAGATGAAATTCAATAATACTCACTCTTCACAAGTAAACGGTGTTGTTGTTGTACACAGGTGATTGATTGATTGATGGTAGGATGCTGTTTTGAGCGTGTGATGCTGAGATCAGTAAAATCGTACTATTTGTTCGTTCTTATGGTAGTGATTTTTTTTAGCAATTTTTCTTCTTTTTGATGTTAATTATATCTATGTTGGGTTGATATTAATTAGATTTATTTTGATTGATTCATTGTCTTTTGTTTTTTAATATTTCTCTCTTTTATATTATTCTTAATAGGTTTCTCTGAGTCATCTATTTGGGGAAATAGATTTTATTTTTCTTTTGGTAGATTAAGATGAAGATTGACAATTCTTAGAGTGTGAATTACATCTTTGATGCTCTTGGCCAGTTATAAGGCTTTGAGTAGACTAAAAAGTGTTTTTTTTATTAACATAGTTGTTCTATTGTGCTTATTTTTATGCTTGACTTTTATGATTCTTGATTATATTTATTTTTACATTTTTTAAGGTTCTCTCATTCCTATTTTTTTGTTAATTATGGGTTGGGGCTATCAACCTGAACGTTTTCAGGCTGGCTTATATTTGATATTTTGTGTCGTTGACCTACAAGAAATGGACAAAAAAATTAGTAAAATGGAGTAATATTAGTAAGTAAGTAAAAATAAATAAATTAGAATACATGCACACTTAAAGCATACAAAGTGAATATTCAATCGTAAACACAGATGAAAAGACGTCTTAAGAGCAGTTATAGAAAAAACTAAGTTGAAACTTTGACATAGACAGTTGTGGGTGAAGATGTACACACGTTGAGTAGGAGGACACGAACGAGATGAAAATAATGAGTGAAAACGCATGGGAGAGAGGATATAAAAAGCTTTCCAAACAAAAAATGTGGAACAGTTTTGCATACATTAAATGAGTTCTTTATAGGAGTTGACCTCAATTTTGTGTTGGGTCAGAGTTCACTGACACCCCAATCTTGTTCAAATTGCCATAAGGATCAATACCAAAACTAGTATATGACGTCAGTGTTTATGATATATTTCGTGCCACAAGTTTAGACAATCCAATTTGTACATAAGAAAATGAAGTAAAAAATGCACATTTTAGAAAAAAAAACTTAAGAAAAACACGCTGCGCAGCATGTACAACACCAAGTAATAAACTCAAATACAATTTATTGAGATAGTGAATGCATGTCTGTAAAAAATACTGACATTATCGTACGCATTGTATAAAAGAAAAGAGACAGATTCAAAAAATATGCTGTCGTACATGGTAATTTGTGAATAATTAGATATGCACATGAATATTTAATTCACTTAAAACATATGACAGCAAAAAAACTTAAATTCTCAATTGTAAATAACAAATATGAGTTGAGAAATTGTTCTAGTATTAATAAAACATCATTGGAAAATTGACGACCGGATATCAGTCTTTGAATTCAAAAATAAACCAGCCCCTGTAATAACAGCAAACAGGTGAAAATACAAAAGTATCCTGTACTTATTATTATTATACAAAAATCAATTGTACATGAAAATAAGGCTAAGGATGCATCTCCTTTGTCAGATGATGCTGAGGTGGATTCGGTGTCCCTAACTAATCCTCAGTGCTCAGATCAATTTACGCCTACTTCAGCATCGGAGGGCTCAGTTGACTAAGTTGGTAACTAATTCTAGTAATATGGAGATTTATTATCAGAATTGCAGGGGCCTTTGTACGAAGCTTTCTACTTTGTACCAGTCAGTTCTATTGGAAGATTATTCTGTTATTGCTGTCAGTGAAACCTGGTTCGTCTCAGATATTGCCTCTTCTTCTGCGTTTGATTCGTGATACACTATTTTTTGCAATGACAGAACATTTGCCTCCTCCAATAGGGGAGTTGCTCTAGCGAATAAAAACAATGTGTGTAGTCTCCCCATCTCTAGTTCAATTACTGAAATTGACAATGTTCGGTGCAAAGTTATTAGTCAGGTTGGAGGTTCACTTATGATTGGTTGTCTTTATTTTCATCCTGGTCTTAGTGCTGATGGCATCAGGAGTGTGTGTGGTGCTCTCCTTGATATGATTTTAAAGTTTAAAGGTTCAGTTCTTCCTGTAGGAGATTTCAATATCAACTTAGCTTCAGGCAGTCATTACGACCACTTAAAACACTCTCTAATTCGTGATCTTTTAGCTGTTTGTGGACTTCAGTTGTTGCTGCCCTTTGAACAGAATCCTGACGTTATGCTTGATGCTGTTGTTGCAAATATTCATGCATATATTACTACTCTAACAGAATAAAATTGTCTTGTGCCGCCTGACAGCCAGTATCACAATGCTTATGTTCTTCCTATCAATCATTCCCGTAATTCTAAAATTCTTATAACTTTGCCAAAGCAGTTGTGGAAATTTAAACATGGTAGCTATAATCTTTTCTATGATTGTGCTTGCAGTACGGATTGGACAGTTTTGCTAGAATGCACCGACGCTGATACTGCTGCTGAATACTTTCATAACATCCTTCTTCAAATCATGAGTGAAGCCATACCGATTGCTCATGCTACAAGTAGAAAGTCTAGCAGGTATCCAGTGTGGTTTTCACAGGAGCTTACCAAACTCATGAAAGCTAAGAATCGCATGCGTAAGAAGCTTAAGACTTGTAATCACCCTGATCTTCGTGAAAAATCCTCTTCACTACGTAAACAATGCAAAGAGCTTCAGCGGCAGAATTTTCGTCCTTATGTAGACACTATAGAAAACAGCTGCAACTCCCACCCGAGTTAATTCTGGAACTATGTCAACTTCAAAAGAAAGGATCGACATACTATAACTACTATCACTACCTCTGCTGGTCTTACCATTACTGATGGATTGGACATTAGTAACTGTTTTGCCCAGCATTTCAGTGAAACTGTCTCTACTTTTTTCAACACACCTATCGGTGGACAGTCTACTTATTGTCCCCCTATTGATAACCTCACCTTAAACGAGTTCACTGATAGAGATGTTGCCTACGGCATTAATAGATTACAAGCCAAGCCTTGCAATTCTCCGACAGAGGTTCCTGCATTTATTCTTAAAGGCCTTCGTGAGTCATAATTATTCCTCTTAGTCACATCTTTAATTTGTGTCTAAAAACTGGCCACTATCCTAAAATATGGAAGAGTGCGATTGTGGTTCCTGTCTTTAAAGGTGGTTCTGCCAAATGGACCGACATTGCTGGCTATAGGCCGATCTCCATCCTCCCACCCACTGCCAAAGTCTTTGACAGCATCATTCATAAATATCTTCTACAACATGTCCTTCCTCATGTTCCTGCGTGTCAACATGGTTTCATTCCCCGACGTTCCGTTGTGAGTAATCTTGTATCTCTGACCACTCATGCTCATAATGCTCTTGACCAGTGCCAGCAACTTGATGTGGTCTACTTTGGTATGTGAAAGGCGTTCGACTCTGTCAATCATGAGTTACTAATTAAAAAATTGCGTGCGTATGGGATTGTTGATGGATTCCTTCGGATAATGCGTTCTTTCCTGTTGGATCGATAGTGTGTTGTATCTATACGACATCATTCATCATTGTCCTATAGGCCTCTCTGTGTTGTTCCGCAGGGTTCTGTCCTAGAGCCTTTATTATTTGTTATCTTCACTGCTGACCTACCAGAGGTGATAAGAAACTCCCATTTATTGATGTATGCAGATGATGTGAAACTTTTTGCTGACATTAAAAATAGTCTTGATGCTCACCCGCTTCAGCAGGACATTTCCAGCTTATGTCATTGGTGTGAGCAGAATGATCTTGCAATTAATGCAACCAAATGCTCTGTTCTTACTGTGACAAAAAAGACCAGTTTTATCGATTCTCCTATTCTGTTCGTGGAAACGTGCAAGTTGCCAAACCCTGTGTCCGTGATCTTGGCGTAATCATTGATAGCTCACTTTCCTATAATACTTTGTCTGAAGGCTTACAGAGCTCTTGGTACCATTCTGCGCAATGGAGCTGATTTTCGGTGCCCTTGCACCTTTGTTCAGCTATATTGGAGTCTAGTTTTACACATTTTGTCCTACTGTTCTGGGGGTTCAAATCTGCAGTCTTGTAAACTGGACAGGGTGCAAAATGTATTCCTCCAGTTTCTGAAGCAGAAATTCCCGAATTCTGATATACCTTCAGATCTGTGTGCACTCTCAGAATGAAGGCTGATCTTGCCTTGCTAAAGAATGTTTTAGTTGGGAAGGTGGATGCTCCGAACCTTCTCGAGTCCATTTTCATTCGAGTACCATTCCATACTATGAGGAAGCCTGTGATGAAGCTTTGGCCCCCTATTAAATTCAGAGATAAATTTCGTCTGGACACAATGTTCAGAATTCAATACTATACAATGAGAATTCTGATGTCATTAATTTAATTAATTTGCCTGATCATGTTACTATCCTGTGTTTGTGGTTATGGTTGTATTTATTGATTATCATTATTGAATTCGTGCTTGTCCTTTTGTATATTTGTTTTTTTTTTTGTATTATTATTAATTTTTTTTCTGTTGTTGTTTTGTAATTAATGTTAATTTTATTTATTTAATATTTCTTTTTATTTATTTATTTATTTATTTATTTTTTAATCTTGTAATTCTCATTCTTTTTGCTCGATATTGTAGTTCCATGTTGGCTTCATTTAGCAGTGTGAACACAATAAATGAATTGAATTGAATTGAATTATTAAATTTTTTGTTAATCAAACATTCAATCAAAAGCAAACAAACAATCTAACAAACTTGCAGACCTCGTAACTTTTTATAATAATTATTAAAAGTGTATATTTATTTTTTTTTTAATTAAAACATTTATTTCAAGAGGTAAAAAAAACTGTCAAATAAATATTCTATCATTTTGGTAATTATTAAAATGACATTGGGTAATAAACCAAAAACAGAATGTGTAATAATTTTTTGTGATAAAACACTAGACTTTGGAAAATGACCTGCATTGAGGCTACAACAATCACTTGAAATTCGCCTGAAAGCCATATGAATGCAAACGCAAAAATTAGTTGCAAAAATTTAACCAAAAAATCATCATTGACACAATACAATTGTAATACAATACAATCAAGTATTACAAAAATTGTAATTTAAAGAATTATAAAAACAAACACAAATAAAATAAATAAAATAAAAGAAAAACCTACAAATTATCTACACATCATTCCTTCTCCCACTTTCTCTCCCAATGCAAAAAAGTGTGAGGTTTTAAAACTTCATATGACCTTGAACTCCCCAGCTCCTGAAGAATGCAGAGGGGGGGAACCAGAAAGTGGAGCACTTGAAAAGATTTTTTCAATAGTGGAAACAAACCAAGAAATTAAAATACATGAAAAAAATTTTAAAATGTCTCAGTTTTATTTAAAGTAAAAACCAATGTTAAATGAAAAGATTTTAAGTTGACAGTAAATGCAATTTATTTGTAACCGCCAAGTAACATTAAATACCGAATTATTTTTGCAAAAATAACAGCATGGCATTTTCAAATAAAAAGGTCGGGATTAAACTAAAATACAGGTACAATAAAAAGCGGTAAAACTGAAAATAAAACTCATATTTTAACGAAAAACCCAGAAGTAAATATAAAAGGTAATATCAATGAAGGAATTTTTGAAAAAATTAAAACGAAACAGAAAAATATGCGGAACAAAAGAATATGCAAAAAAAATTTACATACACGTACCTGAAAACAATAAAGTCATCTTGAACTGAATGCAGATCAATCAGCGATGCCACCCGTAATTAATTCACCTAATTGCAGTCTGTAACTAGGTCAACTTATGGTAAAGTTTAAAAAATTGATAAGAAAACTTTTTTGAACGTGAGTGAGAGACACATTTGTCGCACAGAGATGAATAAGATCAAAGAACCCACCCCACCCCACAAGGAGTACAGGCGTGGACAAAGTGAGGTTGCAAAAAGACATCACGTGTTAACAAATCACCCCATCTCGCTGGGAAAAAACACTAATCACATGTTTGAGATCACTCGTAGGGTAAAGATCGTCAGAAGAAACTGAAGGACAATATGTGTATAGAAACTAATGCTGCCGAACACAGTAAGTATTCAGTCGTTTACATGTAAACAAAAACTTAATAATTTTTATTGCACTTATTATTTTTATTTTTAAAAGGAGTAACTGAAGAAGGATGTATATTAAAATACAATATCGAAATAAAAAGGAAAACACAAATCCACAAAGATTTTTTATTGACTCAGATGTACATTTCGGAATTCATAAATCCTTCATCAGTGAGTGATTTTACAGAACGAGAAGACAGAATTTATAAGAAACTGAGGCAAATACAAGCCAATCAGATAACAAACAAGTGAAGAGAACAACCAATCAAATAAAATTAACAAAATAGAAACAAACAACGAAAATAGAGCAACCAACCAACTTTTTCAAAACAACTCTAAGTGCAAAAAAAAACAAAACCGCTTTAAAGAAGTACTCCGCCTATAATAGCCAAATTCTAACAACGAAGACAGTAAGAAATTACTTTGTCAAAAATTTCAATAAAGGCAGGCAAGATGCCACAGGCATAGAGCCGTCATCACTATTCAATATGCTGTTGATTGCTCTATTTTTTACAATCTCCATTGACTCAAGTTAATATAACAATTTAATATTTTTACAACAATGTATAACCTCAAACAAGTCAGTCGAATAATCATGTTTTCATTAATAACATGGTCGGCGAACGAAGACACACCTGCATTTGCATTCCTAATACAAGCAATATGTTCTTTAAAGCGGTTCTTTACCCCACATTTTGAGCTTCCCAAGCTGCACATTTTAATTTATAAATGCCTGAACAATCTATAACTGGGATTCTGTCTTTTATCGAGCTTAAAGCACTCTTAGTGGTATTAGAACTTTTATATACTAGTTTATACTCGAAATCTCTGCATATTTTCTTAAATCCTTTGTTTAGAGCAACATTAAAAGGCAGAACCAACAGCTTTCTGAAGTCCTCCTTTTTCTTACAACCCAGAGTGGTGACTTTGTCAAGGTTTATGTGTATTTTAATTTTTAAAATTAGTTTATTTACGAATAATTTCCCAGAAAAAAAGGCACAAAAGTAAACAGAATGTGTACTAATATGACAAAAAAGGAAAAAATAAATATGTGGATAATAGTAAATAAAAGAAATAAACTCTTTCACCACAACA